>CAUYRT010012794.1:0-20955 GCA_963574885.1 Lepilemur ruficaudatus
TTTTTGAGACAGAGTCTCACTCTGCTGCCCGGGCTAGAGTGAGTGCCGTGGCGTCAGCCTAGCTCACAGCAACCTCAAACTCCTGGGCTCAGGCAATCCTTCTGCCTCAGCCTCCCGAGTAGCTGGGACTACAAGCATGCGCCACCATGCCTGGCTAATTTTTTCTATATATTTTTAGTTGGCCAATTAATTTCTTTCTATTTATAGTAGAAACGAGGTCTCAGTCTTGCTCCAGGCTGGTTTCGAACTCCTGACCTTGAGCAATCCGCCCGCCTCGGCCTCCCAGAGTGCTAGGATTACAGGCGTGAGCCACCGCGCCCGGCCACAGTCTATAAACATTTTTTAAAGTAGATAAGAATAAATATGTCATACACTAAAAAACGTTCAACATAATCATGAGAAATTTTTAAATACCTAAATAGAGATATAGCGTGTTCCTGAATACTCAATGTTGGAAAAAATTTAAATTCTCCACAGACTTATCTACAGAATTAATAAATTACAATTAAAATCCCGCAGGGATGTGTGTGTGTGTGTATGAATTGACAAGATGATTTGAAAATTTATATGCGAAAGCAAAGGGCCAAGGAGAGCCAAAACAATACAGAAAAAGACCAATTCTGAAGAAATCTTACAGTCAAATATGTCATTCATTTTAAAGAAACAGAAATAAAGATAGTATGATCAACAAAACACATGTCACAGAATAAAGGGCTCAGCAAGACACTCATACATATACAAGCACTTGCTTTATAAAAAAGGTGCCACTGTAGGGAAGTGGGAAAGAATGATCTTCTCAACAAATGGGGCAGGAACAATTGAATAAAACATGAGAAAATTAAATCTAGACAATATCCCATACTATTTCATACATATGCACACAGACAATTTCAAGTGGATTACATATACTAAAATTAAAAAGGTAAAACAATAAAGTGTCTAGAAGAAAATTTAGAAGGATGTCTTTAAAATCCTGTGTTACACAAAGATATTTTTATCGAGTCACAAGAAAGGACAAGCCATAAAGAAAAATAATTGATAAATTGGTCAAATTAAAATGTATAGGAAATTCTGTTACTCACAAGACACCATTTAAGACAGTGAAAGGGCAAGCCATAGAGTGGGCAAAGATATTTTCCAAGTGTATATGTGATAAAAGATTTGCATCTAGAATGTATTTTTTAAAATGTGACAAGAAAAAGGCAGACAGACTAAAGACTTAAACACACACATCACAAAAGACATCCAAATGACCAGTAGATACATGTAAAAGGTTTGATATCATTAATCATAAATAATTAAACCACAGTGAGGTGCTACTACACACCACCACCAGAGTGGCTATCATGGAAAAGACTGAGAGTAACAAGTGTTTACTGGAATATATTACAACTGTGCTGATGAGAATTTAAATTGGTATAACTAGTTCAGAAAAATGTTTGAACATGCTCATACCCTGTAACCTAGTAATTCTATTCCAAAAGGCATGTATATGAATGTTTTGGGGCAGTTTATATGAAATAGAAATTATACGTTCGTACAAGTTTGATGGAACTCTTTCCCAAAATTATCTGAACCTGATGTCTATTTAGAGCTAGACAATCAATTTCCTTTTAATTTTCTTCTATTTAATAAATAGCCAAAATTGGAAGCAACTCAAATGTTCATCAAAAATAGAATGAATAAATACATTGTGGTATAGTCACACAATTGAATACTATCCTACACACTAATAAAAAAATGAATAAATTATAACTACATGATATAACATAGATAAACTCTTACCTTAATAGGAAAAGCTAGATATAAAAGCATATACTATGCCACTCAGGTTATGTAAAGTTCAAAACTGGGTAAAACTACCTATAAAATTAAATTTAAGAAGATAGTAAGAATGGAATTAATGTTAATATGATAATGATTTTGAAAACGTGAAACAGACTAATTTCAAGAAAGTTATAATTTTCATAATAGACTCAAGAAATAAAAATAATCCATGCCCCTAAACTGTTGAAGAAAATGAAGTTTTTGTGTTTTCTTTTCAATTGTGATGTCAGAGTTATGTTAGCATTACAGAATAATTTGAAAAAATTTTCATATTTACCATTAAATTACGTAGCCTGAAGTAAGTTCTATAAAATAACGAATATTGGTTCTTGATAATCTGGTAAAATATGGGATACTATTTGGACCTGATGTTGATTTAAGGGTAGATATATTACTGCCTTTAATTTTCTTCTATTCAAATATCCTGTCTCTTCTATGCAAGTTGTCTGCTTCTTTTATGTTAATTTTGGATAAGCAAACGTCTCCCAACACATGAGATGTCTAAGCATTGGAATAAAATCTACAGTGCCTTCTTCTCTATATCCGGATATTGTTCCTCTGTTCATACAAGTTTGGGTTGTTACTGTGTTTGAAGTTAGATTAAAAATGGGGATAAAAGAATATCTTCCAGGATTGGCTTTTTTCACTCAGCATGAGTCATAAAAGAATAAGATCCACTCAACTTATCGTAGGTATCCAACCTATTTGTTCCTTTTAATTGCTGAGTAGTATTCCATGATATATATGCATCTGTATGCTTAACCATTCACACATATTGAAGGTCATTGGAGTTTTTTCCAGATTTTGGCAATTATAAATATTAAAAAAGTATATCTTCCAGGTGTTGGGCTGGGCCTTCCTGCTGGAATGTCTATTATAACAACATTAAATCTATAAATCTCCTAAGATTCCAAATGCCAAATAATTTTTTTAAATCTTTAATGTATCTCAGCACTGCAATATACTACTGAAAAAAAACGTTGCTATACTGATATTAGTGTCTATGGAAAACCTCACACAATTTTCTTGCTTTAAAAAGAGACCATCACTATTGCTAGGTCGTGGAAACAACCCAAGTGCCCGTCAATTCATGAGTGGATTGTTAAAATTTGGTATATGTTCACAATGGAATATTACTAAATTTTAAGAAATGGCAGTGAGCTAGCACTGCTTATATTATCCTGGATTAAGCTTGAGCCCATTATTCGAAGTGAGGTGACACAAGACCTGAAGAATGGGCCCCATTTGTACTCGCCGTCAAATTGGTACTGACTGATTAACACTATGGTGCTCAAATGGTGGGAGTGTTCACTAGGGATTTGGGGGGTGCGGGGTAAACCCACATCTGAGTGATGTGATGGGCACTGTGGAGGGGTGGGACATGCTTGAAAAGTAGTTGGGGAGTGGAATTAGGGGTCTCAATAGGGGAAAGGAATTCCTCTAAAACTGATTTATGTGATTAACTGTACATCTTGGTAAATTCACTGAAAATCATTTAATTGTACACTTAAAATGGAGTAAAGGCATGATATGCAAAATATACTTCAATAAAAACAAACCCCCCCCCCAAAAACAGAAGTAGGCTGTGCCCTTAGCCCATGCCTCTTAGGCCAGGTTTCAGCTACCTGGATGCCGTACTTGGCAACTAGACACAGTACTAGCTCGAAAAGATTGGTGGGCCAACCTTGGAGAGACGTGGGAAGTGGTTAGGATCGTCAGTGGAGTCCTGAGATACATCAAGATCTTCTAGAATTTATTCAGAGTGGAGGAGTGAATCAGGTTACGAGATGAAACCCTACCTTCCCTGTCTCTGTCCCCACTGCCATCAGCAGGAACCTGCACACCTGCAGCTGAATTTCAGCACCCGGGGCTTAGAATCCTGCCTCACAAACATCCTGTGCTATTTGCTCACATAACAGAGCATGTGCAATTCGCCCAGGGTGGCTCACTGTGTTTCATTTGCAAGGATAAAGCATTATTTAAAAAATAATAAGACAATTTATTTATATCTACTTTCCCCCCCTATTTTCTCAGCAGCAAGTGATACAAAAAAATGGAGAAAATTGTGCCAACAAAAGTATTTATGAGTAAATAGCTTACGTAAATGGTGAGGATTCTACTATCTAAATAATTCTGGTTCCACCCACCAAAACAAAGGAAGAGACTGTTCCTGATGGCATGATTGAACTGTAATTACTGCCAATGTTTAAACATGATGATAATGAGAAAAATATTAGCATTAGATCAGAGCCGCCTAAAAACATTTTTTTTCCTAAAAGTATGACTACTACCTGTATCTTTCATTTAAGGCATTGAGGGAAATGCTTTCCATAACAATAATAATTATTATTATTTTAGGCAGCTTGACTTGATATCGTCATTTTCACAGATTTCTGTAGTGTGTGACAATATTTTAATGTGGATCATTTGGACCAAACACACAGTTCTCTTTTGGCTTGCAGCTACGCATCCACATTTGACTACTTTGCATAGGATGTTCCACCCAGCAATCTTCTGTTTTCTTCTCTGACATACTCAAGGACTCCTGAATATCTCATAGCAAATAAATGCACATAAATCTATAAACCAGTCCTTATGTGACACTTACCGGGGAAAGAAAGAAATTTTCTCAGTTTTCACATATGGCCTAAAAATCTGGGCATTATAAAGTTTCAGAAAATCCTTTGCCAGCTGAAAATAGAAAATAAATTACATTCACAGTCCTAATATCTTTTACTGTATGTCCATTTTCATGGGCAGGGTATCATTTTCCTTTGATTATCTGCAAAATAATACATGATAAGGTAAAGGCAAATTCAAACAAGGACAGAAAAGTGCTCAGCTCAAACTCCTTAAAAAGACTAATGATACTTTCACAAGGCAAATGTTAAGATTGCTTTTTAAGGGTCTTTCCTGAAGACTGTTTCTATTTAAAAACAGCAACAACAACAACGACAACAAAAACCTGACCATTAGCTACTCTGAGCAGTTGTGAATCGTGGTTGTGTTCAGAAAAGTTGGCAGATTTCAGCTGATGAATTTCAGTCTAGCAACCAAGATGATCAACTAAATAAACCATTTCACAAATGTGAGGGACTTCATCTGATTTTATTTTGTAGTGCAGCCAGACATAGTTTAAAAACATAGAGATGCCAGGACGGCGGGACTGAGTATGGCTATAGAAAAGAATAAAACAGTGCCCCCGGTGAACCCAATTCCATTTAGTGGGATATATAGCTCTTATTTTCTCTGAACATTTCCTCAGACATTTAAGCAGGAGCACAGATCCTCACGCCCATCCTAGTCACCAAGTAGACCAAGGCACTGTTTCTTAGAGCCAAGTGTAGTTCCTACGCAAGGTAAGCGTAAGTGATTATTGGATACTTACCCGGTGTAAGGCCAAGCTCTCAACTAAAATAAAATAACTCCTTCTGTTTCCATATCCATGTCAGAATGTGGATCCTGCAGTCCTTCTGAGATCAAACAAACTTAAGGCACATAGTCCATTCACCCACCCATTCATTCACCCATCCAGCAAATCTTCACCGAGTGCCTATTATTTTTCTGGCACTGTATTTGGCAACGAGAATGCAGAGACGGGGCAAAGGTCCAAGGTTCCCTTCTTCAGGAAGTGTGCATCCTGGCAGGATTTCAGCAGGTGTGAATGGATGAGCTTGTAATAGAAGATGTACCACGTTTCTAAGGGAAACTTGATGCCCATTAATGCTGAGCTATGACACGGAAGGGCGCGTATGACATGGAAGATCACTTCACCTGCTCCCACAACTCAGCTGTGAATCTTCTTCTCTTCCTCACAGCCTTCCTGTCTTTCATCTCTCAGCAAATATTTTTTGAGCATCTCTCATGTGCTAAGGACTGGGAATGTGTCATGGAACAAGCCAGACATGACCCTTTCCTCCTGACGCTTGGAGCATGAAAAGGAGCAGATCAGATGAGGACACCTGCCTCAGTTGGCCCAGGCGATTCAGAAGAAAGGACACCACCCAAAGCGATAACATAATAAAGCTCATTTCTCCACGGCAGTGCTGGATTATCCTCATTCACAAGCTTTACTACAAAGTAAACAAGTGAAAGGCAGGAAAGGTGAATAGATGGGCAGGTTCAAAGAAAATGCCCAGCGCCCACCACCTGCTCAGATGTCTTGTATCATTTCTGTCTGTGCCTTGAGTAAACACCTCCTGCTGGGGGTCCTCCTTGGGAGACATACTTATATAAAAGGAAACGCAGTACAGGGAAAATAAAAAGGAAGAATTGAGATTGTACCAACGGAGCTCATGTCAACCAGCAGGCTCCCGGAGCCTCCACTCCCAACAAGCCAGGAGACACATGCCTGCTTGTCCCCTCCTTCAGGGGGAACCGGAGCAAAGCGTTTGTCCCATCTCTGCAGCCACCACCCTCGAAGGAGTCCCTGATGCATTTGCTTACACTCACCGTCTGCAGTGCTCAAACACACCCTTTGAGATACATGAGTGAAGACAGGGTAACCAAACTTAAAATTGGTGTGAATTATATCAAAGGCTTTAGGGTCTCAAATAGAATTTTTCTTTTCTGTTGTGTTTTTTTTTTTTTGAGATGGAGTCTCGCTCTGTCACCTGGGCTAGAGTGCTGTGGCGTCAGCCTAGCCCACAGCAACCTCAAATTCCGGGGTTCAAGTGATTCTCCTGCCTCAGCCTCCCGAGTACCTAGGGTTACAGAAGCATGCCACTTCGCCCGGCTGCTGAGTCTCAGTGAGACGGAAACCTCACAAACCCTGGGAGAGACCACTGGTGCAAGTGATGTGCAAGTGCTGTCCCTTTAAGGACAAGGAACTCGGAGTCACGTTTTCCCTCCTCAGCAAACACGCTGAAGAGGAGCTTACCGCAGCACCAGCAAACAGACAAGGCTCGCCTAACTTTAGGGACGTTTCTGTCCTTTGCATTGCACCAATGTTGCCTAAATCAGCACTGAACTCTGGAAACCCTCACAGGAAAGTGACACTCTTCATTCATTTTCATTGATTTTCCAATTTCAGTTAAATTGCGTTTATCTTTTTTTTTTGAAGGGGGGCTGTTTATATATCGTGGCTTAACTCACATAATTATATACTTATTGCAGCTTAACAAAAGCTCAAGTAAGAAGATCATGAGCTGGAAACATATTTGTCCCCAAATTAAACTTAAGAGATGGAATAATACGCTAAGCTGAGACGGAGAAATCACTGTGCTTCATCCTTGCCCTGTGAGAGTTTGCAAGAACCTTTGGGAGCATTTAGGGTCACGGGAAAGGCGCTGCGTGTGTGAGAGCCGCGTGCGTGCGCACACGCATGCTGAGTGGGCAACAAAGACATTGGATAGTCGTTACTTGCCTCCAAAGAGAAGAAAATGCATCAGTCATAAAAATAGGGGGGGTTAGAGAATCGGAGACAAAATGAAGGGAATGAACTCAATATCTTTTCTACTTCTCTATTTTTTAACTAGAAACAATTACATTTTCCAAATGACAATCCCAGTTTCAATGTAAATTTCTTTTCTCCCTTCCAACAATTTCCTATTTCTAGCCACTTCCCACCCCTCAAGTATAAAATCTTAGGGTCATTTTCAACTCAGTCTTGCCCTTCCTTCTCTGTGCCAACAAACACACAATTAGGAATTTTCGGAGTGCTCACACCCTGCTAGGCAGCAGGATGCAAACATGAATGTGATCACAGTCTCTGTTCTCAAGAAATTTACAATCTAGGCCAACGTTCCCCCATAGAACTTTCTGTGATGATGGAAATGTTCTATGCCTGCACTGACCAATACAGCAGCCAGCAGCCACATGTCACTACTGAGCACTTGAAATGTGGCTAATGCGACCGAGAAACTGACTTATACATTTTAATTTCAAATAATACATAAATAAAAATTTAAATAACCACATATGACTTGTGGTTACTATATTGGACAATTCAGGTCTAGACCAACAGAAAGGGAATATTCTTCAGAGCCAAATGACAACCTAAAGTAATACGTGGCAAGTGTCATACGATGGCTACAGGTAAGGGTGGTCAGAGATCGGAGGAAGAAGAAGACAGTGGGAAATGGAGGTTGGTGAGGATGGCTTCTTGGAGAGGGTGATCTCACGCAGAATCTCATGAGAAGCTACAACATATAAAAGCAGCAAAAGGAGAGGAGAAGGCCCATTGATTTATTTAATCAAAAACACTGAGGGGCAAATGCAGGGAGCCCATGAGGGAAACCCAACATTTAGCATTTGTAGAAAGTCAAAGGTGACTCCACAGTGCCATGCCTGTGGTGCAATGTCAGGAACAGAGAATTCCAGAATGGGAGAGATTTGGGGTGGATGGAGCGGGTGATAGATGGATAGGAATCCACAAGTTGGCATATGCTGTGTTTGGAGGGCCAAGAGGGTGCTTAAGGTAGCTTATAGTGAGCTACAAGCTGGACTGTGAACTCAGGAAAGGGTAGGGCCAGAGGGGCACATTTAGAAGGGGACATAAACAGGGGAGGAGCACATGTCCCATCTAAACGGGACAGTTGACACATCTCATGGGACTGACTGTGCATGTGTGAAAACTGGGCCCAAAGTTTCCAGAATTTCTGGTTTTCAAAAAACCTGCAAAGAGGATTTTTCTTTTTTTTTTAGAAATTTGAAATCTAAATATTTTGATAGAACAATTAATTATAAAAGCTTTAAAACACCATGGGAAAAACCAAAGAGCAGGCGTGTGGACTGACTGTGGTCCATGGGTCACCTGTTCGTGACACATGGCCTAGAAGACGGAGGAGATTTCACAGAGAGAGCCTAAGGGGCGAGAGACTGAGGAAGAGAGAGGTCCCAGGGGACACAGTGACGGCTGCAGCAAAGGGTTGGAGAAAAAGAGAAGTAGGCAAAGCCACTTGACCCTGCGACAAGAAGAGCCTGGGTGATCCTGGGCACAGCCCCCTGCCTTCCCTCCCTTCCTTCCCTCTCCACTTCCCTCCCTCCTGGCAGAAAGGTAGGGACTAAGGCAGAGTCCAGCACCACCAGGGCCTGAAGAGTAAGGGTTGGAGAGGAAACAGAGGCATCGGGTTGAGCAAATGCAAACAGTTCCAAGTGATGTGGCCTTTTAGAGTGTGTGTTTTCCCGGGTCACATAATATCCCATTTCCTTTTATAGATTTTCCCAGCCCAGCCACATATAAACGCCGCATTTCCGCCTTCACGACATAAAGCGCTGTTGACTCAAGCCCCACGTCTTCCCTTGTGTGAAATCCACACTCCGTTCTCATGAAAAAGAGAATGTATTCCTTTCAACTCACCTCCCGGTCCAGCAACGCAGGTGACACAACGGTGACAATGTCTCCTTTCTCAGGATCGATGTAGAACATGTTGGGAGACGGCTTGTCAGGCGTCTGCTGACGGATATTATAACGCAGGAGGGCATTGTCGGTGGCCGGGTCGTCCGCATCAATGGCTGTCATCCGCATCACTGTGGTCCCTACGAGGGCAGGACAGAGGGCAGGAAATGGTTACCGTGGGGGGCAGCGATGGTCCGAGCCTCAACCTTCTGGGCAATAGCAATGGAGGAATGTGCCAGTCACTTTGCAAATTAAAAAAGAAAAGTATTTCCTGAGCTATATTTCAGCTTTCTCTCCCCACTCCATCACAGGAAAAGATCTGAAATAAAGAAAAAATTCTTTGCTGTTCAGCAGAGTGACTGCTTAATTTTCCCTTCTGCTGATATGCTGTTTATTTTCATGGTCTTTCACTGCACTATGGATGTGGCCCTGTGACAATGGCCTTCATTTTAAAAGCTCTTATTGATGCCTACTATGCATGCCTGGGCTGGGTGTTGGGGAAATAGAGGTGCAAAAAGACACATCCACTGGTGTGCAGGAGTTCAGAGATCGTAGGAGCGAGAGCCTAGACAGAAGGAAAAGCGATAAACGTATCAGGCACATCGAGAGCAAGCATCAGCAACACAGAGGAGAACCACCT
This sequence comes from Lepilemur ruficaudatus, assembly GCA_963574885.1. Classification (NCBI taxonomy): domain Eukaryota; kingdom Metazoa; phylum Chordata; class Mammalia; order Primates; family Lepilemuridae; genus Lepilemur; species Lepilemur ruficaudatus. Next base: position 9,807 of record CAUYRT010012794.1, read on the forward strand.
CACCCAGCCTGGGGTTCGGAGAAAGTTGCTGATGTGGTAACCCTGGGGCGAGTAGATGTGAACGTGAGGGAGAAGGGAGCCCAAAGGGAAAAGATATTCCAGTTACAGGGAAATGGGAGCAAATGTTGTCTGAGCACCTACTGTGTTGCAGCCATGTTATTTTAGGTACCTTGGACATAAAGATGAGGGTAACATGGTGGGATTTTTTTCCCCAGACAAGCAGGACCTAATTCTGTCACAAGCATGTGGACTATTTGATTAGATCAAGGATGGATAAGGGTGGCATATAATGGGTCTTACACACGGCCAACGCAAAGGGGAACTGGCATAGCCTTTCAAGGACAATTGGGCAGCAAATAGTAAAAACAATGCATTCACCTTCTTGGTATCTACTTTCGAGAAACACTTGCACATATCAGCAAGGGGTTTATGCAAGACAGTTCACAGCAGGATTACCCGTAATGGTGAAAAATTCGGAAACAACCTAGCTGTCCAACAATGGGGGGATTGCTAGTATCCCCACACTGTGAAATATTTTGCAGCAGTTCCAAAAAGGCTGTACATCTAATATGCTCTAACATGGAAAACTCTCTAAGATATATTATTAAGTAAAAAAGTCAAGTTACGGAATGGAACGTTATCCATAGGATGATATCATTTTTGTGACCTTGCTTGTATACAGAAAATTCCACAATACTTTATACTTTGCAGGTACAGTTTATGTTCATAAATGCATAGAACAAGGTCTATAAAGGTGAACTTCACTCTGCAGAGGGTGGTTAAATTTCACGAAGGAGAGAGGGGATTGGGATTTGGGATGGTCATCAGGGAATACGTTGGCCTAATCTGTAATGTTTGGGTTATTTTTATAAGGTGAACATATTGCTTTTGCACTTAAAATTTAATTTAAAAAGAACATAATTATAAGTACCAATAAAAGCATGGTTTAGAGCAAAATCAGGCAAATTTGTCTGCCAGTCTTGACAACTGACAATAGCAACTGTATCACTATTGTATTTGGCTTAGGGCACCTGCCTAACCATAATTTTTTATCACAGTTTACTCTTCTGTGAATATGGGGCCCAGTCTTGAATCCGGAAGAGTTCAAAAGAGTTCTGATTTTGAACTCTTCTGGACTCTCAAAGTGTGACTTAACTGACAAAATACCAAAGCACTAGACCCATAGTTTCTAGCAGGAATATTCACACATAGAAAATGTTGAAGCCTAAAGGAAACACAGAATTTATCTAGTTCAGCCACCCTCCCAGTGTTCCTTTCCCCTACACAACAGCGCCTCTCCAGTTACCAAAGCCAGTTTGTTTTCTCACCACGGGAATCAGATGATCAGCCATCAGGCCTGATTAATCAGGCAAGCAAGGGGGATCTGGCCAGCCTAAGGGTTGGCTCGTTTGTGAAGTAGTCTCAGTTAATTTCACAATGTCGCCATTCAGCCAGGTGCTTCAAAGTGTACTTTCTATCTACCCTGTTTCTTTGCGCTGTGAAACTGTTGCAGGGCAAGCTTTAGGGTCCAGGGCAAGAATGGAACCTTCTTGGCTGGTGCAGCCACACTTGCCTTTGGAAGATAGCAGTGAACAGTACAGCTCTGTTTCCCATTGAGCCAGACTATGAATCTGTTCTCAACTCAGTGGTCCAGGAAGCCACTCACAGTCCATGGGAGCAGGCATGAAACGTGACACCTATTTGCCTTCCTGAGCTAAGCAGACAGACAACTTGAGGACCCCAGTCAGAAATGAGAGGCCAGTTTCAGGCCCTGATCTCACCCAGGGACGTGCCATCGTGAGCTCTGTGTGGCCAAAGGCATCGAAGGAGGCCTCAACCCATCAACTCCACACCAAACAGTCGCAGGTTAAGTACACTTGACCCACTGCCTCGCATTTAGCTAGCGTTTAATGAATGCTTGATTGATTGGATCTGCGCCCTATTTAATCTGCCTTTAATTGAAGTCATAGAGAGTATAAAAATGAAGTCATCATGGCTTGCAACTGACACATGCATTAAAATGATTAGAGGAAGAAAAAAGATCTCTCGAGTTGACGGATCTTCAGTTCCGACTAGGAAATTTATTGAGAATATCTTTGTATTTACAAATTTGATAACACGATGTTACAAAAGGTGATCCTGGACAATTCCCAAGGTTACATAGAAGATGCTTTTTATTTTAATGAATTGTTATAGGGAACAATTGAACTTGGCTTTAAGCCCTGCCTTTGTCTTAACCCAGACATGAATACATAACTGAATTTACTTCTGAGTAAGTCCCACCTCCGTGGAGCCTGCAGAGGGCCTAAGTCATGTAAATAGGTTTGCAGCACTGAAGAAAATGACTCTAGGGTGACACGTCTGGGTTCAAGTCTTTACTAACTGCATGGCCGTGGGCACATTACTCAACTCTCCTTGAGCCTCAATTTCTCCATTTTCTACATGAGGATATTAACATTTTCCTCTTTGGTTGTAGTGAGGATTAATGGGATGACCTATTTAAAGGACTGGGTACAGTGTCTGGTACATTAGCATTCAGAGATGGACACCTTCTATTGTCAAACCCTGCCCTGGGTTCTGAGCCAATCGTGGCAGTGCCCGCAATGGCCTCAGACAAAGGAGCTTAGAGTTCAGTCGTCCAAAGATTCTGGAACCTGGCAGGGCAGGACCAGTCCAGGTGCCCTTCATCCTTGAGGTGCCTTGCTTTCCCTGCTCCCTTCTCCCCTCCACTTTTCCCATAGTCTTAGTGTGCAGATTGGGTTTCTTCTACGGAGAGCACAACGTTACACCACCACACACACACGCATTCTGTGGTCTACACCACTTCTCCATGTGGTACTTCCTCTAGGATCAAGGCTCTAGCCTGAATCCCAGTCTATCTGCTGAGCCCAATACCCTGTTCAGCTCTTGCCAACCACTCCCCTGGAGCTGGATCATGTTTTTCCTACTTCCACGTTCTGCAATGGCTGGACACACCTGCTAATAGGGAGGGTGCTACAGTGGCTGCATAAACTTCCTAGGCAAGCATTTCCTAAAGCAGATCCAAATCCTAAATCAGATTCCTTGGGTTCTCTAGAGAAACAGATTTGGGAAATAGGCAGCAAACACAGCCAAGCAGGTTTCCCACCTCAGCCCATACGCCCAGGACTTCTCAGTGCCTTTATTAAGCAAACACATAGTGTCACTCTCCAAGAGAAGGTAGAACCTGCAGCATTCCCCCAACTTTGCTATTGATGGAACCTCTTCATTTAAAGAACACCTTTACGTGATGGGCCACATGGTGCCAAACGTGAGCTCTTGGAGGGTACAGACTGTTCTGCTCATCTTTGGAAGCTCAGTATCTGACATGCAGTTAGGTCTCCTATCAGTGTTCTTTGAATTGGATTGCATTCTTGTCATTCACTGTAGCTTTGCCTCATTCTACACTGACCAGAGCCATCATTACCTTGTCTATGGAGAAGAATGAGCAACTGGCCAACTTGCCTTGAGATTTTTCACAACCGTGCATGCTTCACTACCACCTCTGAACTTTTCATTCAGTGCCCCCTGTTGGAAGTGAATTCCGTGGTCACACACCAACGCCAGGCCCAGGGCTGACGTGCAGCAGGTAGACACAAGTGCAGCTGTTCCAACTGCCTGTGGGTGGTGCCAATGCCTCACCCCTTGCCCAAGCCCAAGTACAGGACTCTAAGAATGACTGATTCATTTCCACCAGCCCAGGCGCTTCCCATCCATGTTTGCCTCGTGCGTCCCAATGTCAGAGAAAGAATAATTACATGATAGACAGGCGTTGGGTCCTCCACACAGTACATTTCTGTCTTTTCCCCCATCACAATATTCTCCTGAGTGTCAAAATAAATGATAATCACCCTGTCACTCCCTGAGCCAGATGAACTAGCAGTGGCCCCTCCAAAGAAAAATAAAATTCTTCCAGGTTGCTAGTGGAAATTCTCAAGTTGGGTCATAATTTTCTTTTGTTGAAGGACATGGCTGCCGGCTTGACAGGCTGATTAACAGGGTGATTGTTTCCCCCTGGTCACACAGCCCCTTCCTCTTGACTGCATCTCCCTGATTAAAGCAAGTGCAGCCCGGGGTCTCGGCCTTGAAAGCCAGCCTTTGAAGTTTTGCTTTTCTGTGCCTTCAAGCAGTCAAGCCCTTGGGAAGGAGAGTGCACAGCTGACAGCCAGGGGCTGTGTCCAGCCAGCCTCAAGGAGGAGGCTCTGACAGACAGTGACAAAATTATTCTCTTAAAATTTCTGTGACTTCATTCCCTAAACATTTCCTTTGATCAAAAAGCATCAGGCTTCGTATTCTCATGAGCAAATCATGTATTGAGACACAGATGTTCGTATCTATAGGGAGCACTGGATTTCGGATAGCATAGTTAGGGCAACTGTATGCTTTCCAGGGAGAGGTGTAATATTAAGACAATATAAGCAGAGATGGCAGATGTGATCAAGTGAACTCCTTTGATGTGACAAAATGGCACTTCATAGTAAAACATCAAACTCGTGAGAGGAGGCAGAGTGCTTTAATTCCACCGAAACAATGATTTCTGCTACTGAATTATCTAAAGGATGTGCCTCAAAGGTTACTAGCAGGAGAATGTGCCCATGGATACTGCACGATGACTTATTACTTGTGTGTTCACTCCTCGTATTGGAAGAAAAGCCCGTAGACCGTTAGTGCCCGATTTGTTCAGCCAGGTGAGGCAGATGTAGAAGCTGCCACTATTTTAAATTCTTGCATCTTAGTGTATATCTGGTTGGAATGATTCTAATTTGAAACTTAATTCCCCTTGAGAACCCTTCATGTTGAAGGGGTTTTGCACACTCTGGTTCCAAATGTCTAGCCAGAGAGTTCTTGAGGCAGGGTGACCAACCAGCCCAGATTGCCTGGGACTGAGGGGATTCCAGGATAGTCCTCAGCAAACCAGAGTGAGCTGGTCACCCTGCAGGCCAAGTTTTGCTTTCAGATATAGACATGTCTCAGGGTCATGACCAGCACAGTGCAGATGTGAGAGCTAACTTTGCAGTTGCAAAGCTAACTTTAGTGGCCTGGGACACAGGCCACAGCCATTCACTCAGCTGAGCACACTGGTCGCACCGATCTGGGAATTCTTTGACCAAGCAGAAGGGACAACCCAGTTCCCTCATAAGAGTCCTCAAGAGTGAAGAGAGAAGCCTAGATGCACAGACTCAAAGCAGAACCGTGACAGTGGCTGGGCTGACTAGTTCTAAATCCTGGCCTCAACATTTACCACCTGGGCATTCACCGGCAGCTAAACTTCAATTTCTTGTTTCCAAAACTCCTCCCTCATGGGTTGCTGGAGGCATTGAGTAAATTAATGCAGTGTTCTGCAACCTTTTTTTTTTTTTTCCATTAACACCTCACCCCAAGAGCATTTTTAGACATTTTTTCTATTTGATACCCTTCCAACCAGCCACAAAATGTTAATTTCATAGATACACTGTATATCACTTTATGTACTATGGCCCTTTACAGGGTATAAACCATTGTAATATCTAATATTTTTAATCTCTTTCCTCCAATTACTAATTTTCTCTGCCTTAGTGGTGATATTACCTCCACTGAGAATGCACAAATTAATGGGTAGACAGGCCAATGCTTGGGGGATGGTAAGTAATGGAGAAAGGTAAGTTGTATTATTACTTTTATTGAGCACCACGATTTAGAACTCAGTTCTGGGGGACCCAATTCTGAGTGCAATGAGAGGAGGGAAATGTCCTGTGGGACCCAACCACTTGGTTCAACTTGTGCTAGTTCTAGGACTCACACTCAGGATCTATAGAAGCAGGAATCAACTGAAATCACATAAAGAAACAATTCCTTTTTTTCCTTAGATGAGCCTAGAAACTTCTATTGAGTGTGTACCTGCATTAATCAGCTTCTCCTGCTCTTATCAACATTCCCAAGTAGACAGCAATTAACAGGGAAACAGTCAAATGATTAGTTGATGAAAGATAGTGAACTAACCTGATAGGTATCCAGAGGCAGCCCATGTTCTGCAATGCACGAGTTCCTGAAAAGTCACTCATGCAAGCAATCGTAAATAGTGTTTTATTTTCCCACTGGCCTACATTAGCATTTCAGACCCGCTTTATCTTCATTTGAGATGATGTCCAATTGGAAGCCACTCCTCATAATTCAGCTTTATGGCTTTTTTGCTCATCTCCAAAACACTCTCATGACTGGCGGGATGGGAAGAGGAGGTTGGTTGGCTTTCGGTTTTGGGTGTGGAGACTGTTAAAGAAATCTCTGCCCTGATCCTCAGAGGGCAAGAGGAGAGAACTACAAAGTGGCAGAGAGGAGAGGTGCTGCCGGTCTGACACTGGGGAGGAGGAAAGAGGGAGAGCCGGTGAAGGCCAGGGAGACTGGCTTTGTCTCCCTTACTCCCTTGGGAGCCCGTTCCCTCTGCTGCCCAATTATTCAGGGATGGTCACTCCCAGCAGCACAAAGACCCTTCCCACATTTTTCATACGGAGGTTGGGTTGTGCATTTGACCCAGAAAATTCTTGATAATGTGAGTTTTGATGAAGATGTCAATGACCTTTGGCCTCTCCTCTGACAGCACCTTGGTCCCACTGGCCCTGAAGGTGGGGCTCTGTGTGCCCAGAGTGGAGTCCTGGGAACTAGGTCAGGAGGGGGAAGCTCAAACAGCTACCCGATGCCCACGTAGGTAAATGACATGAGTAAAATGACCTCAAGATGATTGGGAGCAGTGAGGACTGTGGCGAACTGAAGTGTGTGCATCCTGCCTGAGGCGGAAGCTGCCTTTCTACTCCAAGGAATTACTGCATTTCTGAAATGCAAGTCCAGAGTAGCCAGACCTTTTGATTTTTCAAGAAAAGGTGGGAATTTGGATTTTTGTATGAAGTGTTAAAATGTTTTCATGTTAGACACTAGTTCAAATTGAAAAAAGAAAGGATCACTGAGTGGGATTAGGAATGCCAAACAAAACAGGTCAAGACAAACTTTGGTCTGAGGCTCACCAGTTTTCAAATTTGGACTTTGACTATTAGTAGAGCTGATTCCCTCCCCCCCACCAAAGACAGGAACTAAATGTTGTTAATGAGTACTCCAATGATGGATTCCAACTTTAAAAAAGAGCACGTTCTCTGTAAACCTCTTGCCATTCTTCCATCCATCTCCCTCTTTGGAAAAGGAAAATTCCTCATATGTCCAAGAACAACCTGGCTCAGATAGACAGCCCTTCTCTCCGAGTCTCCTGGAAGTCTGGGCTGTAGAACTCATCCACTTGACACTCCCCAGGTCTTAGCTTGTACTTCTGTACGGCACCTTCTCAGTTTCTCCCCATCTTCTCCCACTGAACTGTAAACATCTTGAGGGCAAACACAGCATCTCATTCCCTTATGTGTTCCCAGGACCCAGCAAAGCTGGAGGCACTGTAGACTCAAACATATAAATGTGTGATGCACATTTATATGGCAACTTATTTGATTCTATAGTAACCTCAGGAGGTATGTCATATCGTTAAGCCCATTATACAGATGAGAGAATGAAGACTGAGAAGGGTGAGGTCAGTTTTCCGAAGCCCATATCTCCCATAGCTAGTCAGGACTTGAATAAGACTAAAGAAAATAAATAGATACATTTTATTAAATACTTAGCATTATCACATAAAGTAAATGTTATTGCTTTAGTCTAAGGCTGGATGATGCTAATTTATACAAGAGTAGAAATATCTAGTCATTTCCTCAGGTACATTCAAATATTCAAATTGTTTTCCACTCATCTAAGAGATCATAACCAGGGACACTCCTTATATAAGGAGGTATGGTAGAAGTGTTCAATTAGTGACCCCCAGCAAATCATACCCCTCATAGCCATACTCTTGTATTATCCTTTTCTCATTGAGTGTAGTCTTGGCTATATGACTTCCTTTGGCCAACGGGAAACATGCAAACATACAAACAGAAGCTCAAAAGTGCCTGTTCATTATAGCTTGCCTTTCTAGAACCCGCCCACCATCTAAGATATCTGAGCTGTCCCACCAGAGAGGCCATGTGTACAGGAACTGAGGCTCCCTGGCTGACTCCCCTACCATCAGACATGTAAGTTGAAGCCATCTTGCATCATCCAGCTTCAGCTGAGCCCCCAGATGACAGCAGCCAGACATGCAAGCAAACTCAGGCAAGAACAGCAGAAGAACTGCCCAGCTGAACCCATCCCAGATGGCAAAGTCATAAGCAAATAAATGGCTGTTGTTTTCAGCTGCTAAGCTTTGGCATGTTTTGTCACACAACAATAGATAACTGGTAAAGGTGTATAAGTAAATTAGTTTTCACATGCAAGCTAGAAAATCTTACATAATTAAAAATAAAATTTATTTTTAATATGGAAGTTTCCATTTTAAATAGCCAAATAGCACAGGAGTTTCAGGGAGTGGCTCAAAATAAAAAGGAACAGGTGCAGAAAAAAATTGATGAGCACAAAATGCAATGTACTTCCCAAACGCTGGGCTTTTGGGGCTGCTAATGATGTCACCACTAAAGCACCACAATACCTTCACTGTTTTAGCTGCCTAATGAATCTGCTTTTTGCTGGGTGGCACGGAGAACAACACTGAATTAAACTGGCACAATGTACATACTCCTGATGCAGGTTTGAGCTGAGTCGGTACCATCAAATAAGAACACAGCTGAGAAATGAGAATGCCTTAAATTTTGAGACAGTTGCGAACTTCGTTTAATAGCAGCCGTAAGTGTCTCGGTGCAGCTGCAATTACCACAGGCTTGATTTGAAATGCAGTAGGCTTCTCCTCTCAAATTTGCTTTACCTCCCTGGAGCTAGTTGGTTTTTTAAGTACAAATTGACAGTCAAATATGTAATAAATTATGACAAGTTGAGCAATGATTCTCTCCCATCTGTTTTCAAAGGTTGTTTATTTTTATGCTGATAAAGAAGTAGTGGCGACAGCACCACCTCATGATTATTTCAGTCCCTTAGTTGCTCCAGCTCAATTTTCCCAGTGCCTTTTCTCTACTTTTCTGGTGAGCTATTATTTAATTAAGCCGCGGTGGGCCAGATTTTAGGAAAGATAACCATTTACGAGATTATTAGGTAACACATGACCAAATCTGGGGCCCTCCCCTCACGATTCACTTTATTGCCCTAATTTCTTCATTTCATCCAGAATTCTTCAGTAATATTTTCCTCACACCTATTAAAAATTTCATTTAATCTTTTTATACATCATTCCTTTCTATGCAGCTCTTTGTGAAGGATACAGGATACTCTATGCTAAATTAACTATGCTAATTAACTTCCCTAAAACACTTCAAAAAAGCAAAATTTGAAGGGAAACCCTATCCCCAATATTTCAAATTAATAATAAATCTTTATATTGGATTAACATGAAGTACTTATAATTCTCAAATATGAAAATATTTTTCCAGAAACCCCTAGAAATAACAAAAGGACACTGTGTCTATATTTTTGTTTGTTTAACCAACTTAAGAGATTTTAAAAACGCATGTATATTCCTCTCTAGAGCAGTCTTTTTCAATTAAGGGTAATTTTATCTGCCCCACCCCAAGGGACATTTGGAAATGTCTAGAGACATTTTTGGTTGTCACAACTGGGGCAGGGGGTGTGATACTGGCACCTAGTGGGTAGAGGTCAAGGACGCTGCTAAACATTCTACAAGTATGAAAATCTTCAAAGGCACCAAGATAATGCTTTGTATACAGTAGGAGTCTAGTAAACATTTGCTGAATGCATGAGTGCATAAATAAATGTATAAATAAAAGAAAGAATAAAGGATGAATAGTTTTATCGTCTTTCTTCTCCTACAGCTTAAGGTAATGATGAAGGTGGAGTAGGCAACAGGTAAATAATACTTGACTTGCAGGAAATATTAATTAACTCCTAGCTTAATTCTCAACAATGGGCCTATTGTCCCTATAATTTATATCTATTTTAAGGGCAAAGGTGGAGTAGTTTTGCCCTTTAAAATCACAGACTATATTAGGCTCGGCTGGACTGAAATAACAAACCAACCCTGCAATTTCAAAATGGCTTAGCGTGTAAGGTTAATTACTCATTCAGATTCAGTCCACTTTGGGGGTTCCCTTCAAAGAGCATATCCTTTTCAAGCGGAGACTTAGGGATCCAGACTCTTGTACCTTGTAGCCCTGCCATCTGGAACACATGGTTTCTCGATTGTTGTGGGAGGGGCAGAGAGCTGCGAGGTCACATGCCAACTCATTAAATGCTTCAGTCAGAAATGACACACATCACTATCGCCTGCAGTCTACTGGCCAGATTTCTGGTGTCTAAGGCAAGTTCAAGAGCAGGGGGGCTCTGTGGGTGGGTGACCTTTGCAGTTGCACAGAGCCCTGTACTTAGAATGGCTCTGTGCTCAGTTTAACACTGCTGTCACCCTCTTGACATTCTTAATCATTGTTAAACAAGGGCCCCTGCGTTTTCATTTTATCCTGGGCCCTGCAAATTATGCAACCACTCCTGCTTAAGAGCCAGGAGCAAGACCTGCAGGAGGCCTGGAAAATAGAGGGGCACAGCCAGATGCTCAGCAAGCAGTGAGTGCCTCGGCTGCAGTGCCCACACTCTGCCGATCGGGCTACAACGCAACTGCCTTTGTTTTCATTATTATAGCCCTGGACTGCACCTGCTCATACAACTCTCGGCTCCTCCAGTGGCTGCATCCCTGTTGGGTTAGAAGCATGATACACCAGCACAGAAGGCAAACGGTGGCTGCTCTAGGACCAACAATGCTCCAATGGTGGCTCCGGCTGCCCCAAGCCCTGGGTTCCCTTCCCTGGGAGACCTGCGCCAACTTTCTCTTCTGGCTCTCAGCTCTTGAACTCGCTGTAGACACCAGAGAGTTGCTCTTTCCTTGGCTTCTGACTTTGCTGGATCCTAAGTTGCCTTCTTCTTCTTTTAAATTAGCTATTTCTGCCAAAGTTTTCCTTTGAGAATCTGAGACCCATCAAATGTAGGTCACACACCAGAATGATGACATTGAGGGCATGTGGCCTGGAGCCTGCTGTGCAATCCTGGCAGCTCATTAGAATCACTTGGGGATATTTTAAAATACTCTTGATGCCTGAAACTCACCCAAGAGATTTTGATTCTACTGGCCTGG
>CAUYRT010012799.1:0-67927 GCA_963574885.1 Lepilemur ruficaudatus
ATCCTTCTGCCTCAACCTCCCAAGTAGCTGGGACTACAGGCATGTGCCACCATGCCCGGCTAATTTTTTACATATATTTTTAGTTGTCCAATTAATTTCTTTCTATCTATAGTAGAGATGGGGGTCTCGCTCTTGCTCAGGCTGGTCTCGAACTCCTGACCTTGAGCTATCCACCCGCCTCGGCCTCCCAGAGTGCTAGGATTACAGGCGTGAGCCACCGCACCCGGCCTGAGTTGAATTCAGTTTTTAGATCTGATTATTACGGAGGCTAGAATTTAAGACTTTTAGCTGAAGCCACAGTATCTGATATCCATTGCTTCCCTGAGTCACCAAAGTCTGTGTCTCTGTCACAGAAGGAAATTAAATTGGTCTGGAATGATTTCATCCTCATAAAAATCGGCTTGCTGGATTGATTTTTACTTTTGTTGTCTGATGAGGGTCTCCAAGGGGAAAGGGAGTTTCTGAGGTTGCCATGACCCAGCCTAGCTCAGCCATTCCATTCATTAATAACTTCCTAGTGTCACCCGGATGCAATCACAAGTCCTTTACATTACATCCTTAAATACCCCCTTTTGGACTGTTAGGTTTTTCTTTTTTTTCCTAATTTCTCTAGAGAATAAAGCATTTCAAATTTCTCTAAAGTACTTCTTCTTACAGTTTTAAATTGCTAAATAATTGTTTTAGTATAATAGAAGTTTGCGGAATTAGAGACTCAAGACAAAATGATTTGCCTAAGTAAACTGAAAGATAGTCAAATAAAATGGAGAGCATTTCACATTACCATTTGCTAACATCTATTGATTTACAAAGGGCCTGGCTGGGCACTTTATGTAAATTATCTCATTGAATCCCGGACTCCAGAATGAGGTGAGACCTATTACCATCCTCCTTTTACAAGCAAGGGAATGAGGCTTGAAGTGTATGAGTGACTTTTGCCATTTCAGGCCTGGAATCCGGCTTGATCTGATTCCAAAGCCTGTACTCATCAACACTGCCTTCCTGGCTAATGGAGGATTAGCCTTAGAATTCTTCATTTTACCAGTTTATAAGACCGAAAGTCTAGTCTGATCTCTCGACAATCTGGTTTGCTCTTGGACAGCCCAATTTTCTTCGGCACCATCCCTGAGGGTGGAATATCTCTTCCCCAGGGAAGGAGGCCTTCCTACACCTTTGCGGGGCAGCTCCCCTTTGAGCCTCTTCCTGCTCCCTTGTAATTTCTACCCCGGGGGGGTTCTGGACCCAGGTGATCAAGTCTTGCACAGACAGCTCTTTCAATCCTTGGCTCTCACATCTCCTCTTACCATTGGGCCTCCAGGCCAAACACGTGTAGTTCCTTCGATCATTATCACACCTCTTGTAGGCCTGACCAGATTCCTCTAAACACATTATTAGGTTTGTTAAAGCTCCTCTTGATATGAGGGACCTATGGTCAGCTCCACACTACAGATGTCAGCCCAGCAGCATAGGGCAACATGAGGCATGCTCTGATATGGCCACTGAACAAAGCTCTCTGGTGCAGGTAAAATCAGGTTAGGATTTGTTTCTTCTGCTGTTGCTGTTGCTATATTACCTTGGTGACTCAGAGTGAGCTTGTGATTAGTTAAAACACTTAGATCTTTTTTTCTAATCAAATTTAAGTTCTGTGACCTCAGGGATATTGTCTATATTTTCTCTGCCATGTACTCAGCACCTGGAACAGTGATTGGAATATAGGTGGCACTCAATGAATCTTTGTTGAATGAATGAGTTTTTTCCCGCATGAATCCTGGATTATACTTTTTATTTCAGTAACCCAAATTTGGGATCTTTGCATTTATTTCTATTAAAAATCATCCTGTTGATTTCAGTTTATTGTTTAAATTTGCTGACCTTGATTCATTTTGATAGTGCTATGAAGACAGTATTCTAGATCTTTGTTTCCCTATGTTGACAGACTAAAGAGAAAAGATATTTATTTGCTCTTTTGTTCATTCAGTAGACATTTGGCACAAAGATGAGTACGCTATGTTCCTTGACCTAAAGAAGTTAATATGATAGGGGAAACAGATGTAAAAGGCGACACACTTCAGCTCAGCATGGTCCCTACTGGAAGGGCACGAAGGAAGTGTTGAAGGAGTTCAGGGGACTGAGCGGTTTGTTCTGCCAGGGGAGGGGTCAGTGTGTGTAGAGCCCTCTGCAGGAGCCCAGCGGAGGTGGCAGGACTATTCCTGTGGGCCCTCCAGCCGGGAGAGGCACAGGAGGGAAGTGCCCGGCTGTCCTGATTCCTTCCCTGAGAGGAGAGCAGCTGCGGAAAGCTGGTGGAGGCTTATCCTGGTGGATAAGGCCCCTCCCCTAGCCCCAGCTCCCTCTACATACCTGTTACAACTTTTGGTTATATTTTCAAATAATTTTTGACTAACGTCTGCCCATCTCAGGAATGACTATCAAAGCTCCTCTTGCTACGAGGAACCCTGGTTAGGTAAAGGGTCTTCGCACTCACCATTCTTTCCCTGCGCCTAACACCGTGCGTGGCTGTAGGAGGCCCTCAAGTGATCTCTCTTAAATGAATAAATCTCCTAAAACTTCTATGTGCCTGTTTATTCCCGTAGACCCCAGACATGATGTTCTCTTTCCTCATCAGTTCCATCTGCTCATCATTTTTGGGTTCTTGTCTACTTGATTGGTTGCATAGTAAGAAAACATCCCAACCTTCCTCACGACCCTTTTGTCAAACACAAGCCTCTTTGTCACAAAGTTTGTTTTGCAAAAATCACTATGAGAAACAGGTGGTAACAAATCTAGGTAGTTTATAAAGGTCTAGGAAGTCTCACGTTCTCATGGCCCTTGTCTGCTGGGCAGAGTATCATGTCCCGCTCCTGGCTCTCCAGGCTCTTTGGGAGCCTGGTGACAGCACCTACCATATTGCATTGCTGGGGCTTGTTCGTGCCTCTGTCTCTCCAGTTAGTTGTGAGCTCTTCTAGGTTGGGGACCTCATTACTGACGTTTGCATGCCTGGCATCTGCCACATGTTTGTTGAATGACTGTGAAAATAAATGAGTGGATAAATGATCTAGCTGTGCAAATGAAGCTTAGTCTGTCTTTCTTGTAACCTCTTTCCTGAGTCTCATCTTAGATACTTTTGTCTTAGACATCAGTCCATTGAACCTTGTCTTTGCTGGACACTAGATAAAGCAATTTCAACTCTAACCAGAGATAAATTTACGGTGATCCCACTGCCAAGTGTAGTAGCATCCTAAGCGCATTCCAGAATCGCCTCTTGCTTTTTTCCTCCTGATTTTTAGGCCTCAGTGGGAAAAAGGTAGTCTTCTCTCAGTCAGCAAGCGGTCTTTTCCTGGCTCATCCTGCACTTGGCAGTCCCTCCAGCTCAGATCCCTGGAAGTCCTGCCTTTGCCCTGGGATCTGTGCACGTTTGACCCACAGTATCTTCCTGCTGATAAGGCCGTTCCGCCCTTTAGTGAAGTTGGGCATCTGCACTGTCCTTGGATGATGCTTGGACATTCATCCCAGCAGTCTTTCTACGTCAGGCCCACGGGCTCCAGCCACTCTCAGAGGACCATTTGGCTTCTGCTGCAAAATCCTACCCCTGTCGGGGATTCTTCAGAGCTTCCCTGGACAGTCTGAATGCTGTGGACAGTCCTTTGCAGAGCAGACTTGATGGGTGTACCCTGAGCCCACATTGTGATCTAGCCCCTGCTAGCCTGGCTGCCAGGAGCCCTTACTTCCTGGCATGCTCTCCTCCCCCTCTGCCCATGCTGGACTGCTTCCATCCCTCTCAAGATAAAGCTCTTGTGGAATGCGGTTATGGACTGAATTGTGTCCCCCCAAAATTCATTTTGAAGTCCTAATCTCCAGTCCCTCAGAAGGCCTTTCGAGAGGTAATCAAGTTAAAATAAGATTATTAGGGTGGGTCCTAATCCAATATGACTTATGAAAAGGGGAAATTTGGAGAGAGACACCTACACAGGAGAATTCCATATGAGGATGAAAGCAGAGGTGGGGTGATGTTTGCAATCCCAGGAGCACCAGAGACTGCAGCAAGTCACCAGAAGCTAGAAGAGAGGCGTGGGACAGATTCTCACTCAGGGCGTCCAGAAGGAACCAACGCTGCAACACGTTGAGCTTGGACTTCTAGCCTCCAGAACTAGGAGACAACAGATTTCTGTTGTCTAAACCGTGCAATTTGTGGTACTTTGCTACAGCAGCCCTTGCAAACTAATATAAATGTGTTTGAGAGCACAAACATTGTGAACATTTGGAGAGAATAAGAGGATTTTCACTGTTACTTCCTTACTCTTTCTTCTGAGATTGGGCCTGTTTCCTTGCCATGTAGATTTAAGTAGCATTTATTGAACATCTACTATGTGTGAGAACTTTACTTTTGGACATTAGTTCACATCACACTCTGAAATAACCTCATAAACCATTGTTATCACCATTTGCCATACTGGGAAAGCAAGACGCAGTGAGCTTAAGAGATTGAGCAAGGTCACCCTTGCTAGGAAATGACAGAGCCAGGATGGGAATTCAGGTCTCTCATTTCTAAATCCAGAGCAGTGTCCATTGTGCTGTTCTGCTAAGCACGAGTTTAGGACCCTCCTCCACCCCATCTGCCTTGGACTTATTTGAAAATATGAACCATCTGAAGTGGTTTACAAGGCTGAGTCCTGCAGCTCTGTGGCCCTTCCCTTCAGTGAGTGCCCTGTGCCCGGTGAGTGCTCTGTGCCCATCTTTGCAGAGCAGGGCTGCAGGGGGTGCTTTGAGAATCACCTGCATCCCAATCACCTGATGGGCCCATTCAAGATGAACAGTCTTTGCACAGAATAATATATTTTTCTGGTTTCAAATGCAATACATGTTCCTCTTTGTGTTCAGCAGGTAGTAGGAGTCAGATTCTGGTTTGAATGGAAAAAGAGCAAGAGGAAAGGCTGTGGATAAGGGAAGGGATTTTTCTCTGGTTTTTCTTTCAATACTGAGCAAACGTAGTTGAATTCAGGCAAATTACATAGTGGGCAAATGCATATTATGTCTCCATTGTATGTAATTCCTCCATGTTCCCTGCCCAGCCCCCCTGCACGCCCCCACAACAGGCTCAGGCTGAGCGTGCTGCCTTATATTCCGGGATTTTCAGTCTCTTTATGGATGCAGAAACATGGCCTGTGTGTGTGCACACATATGTGTGCACACATATATGTGCACATGTGTGGAGGGACCAGCTCTCTGAGTCTCAAATGCCCAGAGGTTAGGCAGGTTTTCTGTGAGTGTTCTGGCTGGTACCAGTCCAGATACAGTTTAGGTGTGGAGTGTCTGCCTACATCTTGCCATGTGGCTTTTGTGTGATGAAGCAAAGCCAGAAGTTAGGTTTTTCTTAATCTAACCTGATCTGCTCATGATTGGTGGTGATTTTTCCTACAATCTGGGGTTAGGTTGCTTATTAATCTTCACTTGTGGTGATGTTGAGTCTTGGACTTTTTCTGTGTCTCCATGGGCATTTTAGTGGGCAGTTAGGCAAAGCTGAGTCAGTGGCTGCCAGCCAGATGCCATTGGGCTTGGAAATCCAACCCAGAGCCTTTGACTGTCTTCTCCAAGCCACTGCCCCACACTCTGATACAGCCATACCCACAGGGCATGGCCTGGTCTCTCCATTTAGAGCTTCATGTGCTTTCTCCCCTACTAATAAGCCAGCTTTTCATGCACATCATGACCTCCAGTCCTTGGACCTCAACCTGCTTTCTTCATCCATCACCTTCCCTGTTACTTTGTTTGGGGATAATACAGCTCAGTGGTTAACAAATTTGACTTTAACAACAGACATTTATCTGCTGTGTGACCTTGAGCAAGTTTCTTAGCCTCTCTGGGTTATAGTTTCCACAATGAGGATGGGAAACATTGGAGAATTAATGCATTCACAAATATGAAGGGTCTTGTGTTTCAGTGCTGCCCACCCTGCCAATGAGGATCCCCTCACCTCTTCAAGCTTGCATTGGGCTCATTGTCATGCCAGTCTCAAGCCTTGGGTCACTCTTCCCCTCTGCTCCTTTCCTCCCAGTTTCCGCAGCTGCCCCACACTGCTGGAGAAAACCATGGGTGTTGGTGATTGCACCTGCCAGCAATTCATGCACTAGAACCTCAATGATGGCACCACCTCTTGGCAGTTCTAGTATTAATAATTCCTTATTAATACTTTGTGACAGTCTCCTTATAATAGCCCGCAATGCTATCCTATTCTTTCCCTCTGAACACCAAAAAGATATCAAAGACTTGCTGCGAGTTCTATTTTTCTTTCCAGTCATCACCTGTCCTTCTTCCCACCGCAGAGTTTCAGCCCTCCTGTCCTCTAATCTGCCTGTTTGGATTCTAAGTGCAGTGACGAGGTAGTTCCTTGTTGTGACCATACCCGAGGCCCTCACAGACAGCTTGGCTTGGGTGACGGTCTACTCTGCCTCTCTGTGGCCCTCCCTGAGCCTGAGCCTCTGCCACCTTTCACCTGAGTCTCTGCAATAGCCTCCTCTTATTCTTGCCCTTGACAAGTCATTCTTCATCTCATAGGCAGAACAATCTTTTAAAAACATATATCAGGTCCTGTCCTTCTCTTGTTTAATGCCTTCTGATAGCTTCGCCTTCTACTACACGTAGAATAAAACCGCAATCCCTTTGCTTGGCCTCCAAGGGCCTGCGGGACTCAACTCGTCCCTGCTGCTTCACCTGCATCGTTTATCCTGTTTGCTCTTTCACTCTGGGTGAATTCCTGGATTCCTTTCTGCTCCTTGAATACACCCAGCCCTTTCCTGTCACCAAGGCTTTGCATTCTCTGGAATGTGCTTCCTCCCACCCACCTCACTTTACATGGTTAATTGCACTTCCCCTTCAGCTCTCAGTTCAGATGTCACCTCCTCAGGAGAGACCAGCCTTCCCCAGTGGCTGGGCCTGGTCATTTCCTTCCTAACACCACAGCCTGCCATTGCTGTGTTAATTTATTGTTTATTTATTGGCTCCCTCACTCCCTGAGGTCAAGGGGCTGACTGACTCACTGTGCTAGCCCAAGTGCTCTGCACAGTGCCCAGCACAGAGCAGGCGCCCAGTGGATATTTGTGGAATGAGGGGAACCCTCCTCACCTTTTGTACCAGTCAGGAATTATTGTATCTGGCTGCCTGCACAGAAAACAGTGGGATTTAGCAAGTAGAGGGTTTGCACAGAAGTCTGGAGTTAGGCAGCCGCATCCATTCCAGGACACTGCCAAGAACCTGGGCTCCTTTGGGTTTATTGCTCTGCCAGCCTTAGTGTGTGCATTTCATCCTCATGGCTGCAAGACGCTGTGCCATCTTATTTTAAGATAGGAAGAAGGAGAAGGGCAGAAAGGAGCATTCTGCCTGATCTATTCCTTATCTTTAAAATGACAGCTTTCCCAGAACCCAGTAAGCTTTGCTGGGTCTCACTGGCCATAACTGTGTGATGTGGGTGTCCCTGGCGACAAGGGAATCTAGGGAACCAAGACTTTTAGCTGGGGACATACCACCCTAAAAGTGTCAGGGTTCTTTTGGCAAAGGAAAAATAGGCAAGAGCAGATACTGGGCAGGCTGCCAGCAGGTGGCTGCATCTTTCTCCTAAGGCTGCGGTCAAAGAGGAGAGATTAGTAGGAGCAAGAGAGAAGAAAGAAAGGAAAGGCCAAGTGCAGTGGCTCACACCTGTAATCCTAGCACTCTGGGAGGCTGAGGAAGGAGGATTGCTTGAGCTCAGGAGTTCGAGACCAGCCTGCGTAAGAGCAAGACCCTGCCTCTACTAAAAATAGAAAAATTAACTGGGCATCATGGTATGCCTGTAGTCACAGCTACTTGGAAGGCTGAGTCAGGAGGATCCCTTGTATTGGAGGTTGCAGTGAGCTATGGTGATGCCACTGTACTCTATCCAGGTGACAAAGTGAGACTCTGTCTCAAAAAAAAGGAAGAAGATAGGTGAAGAGGGAAAGGAGTTCTGCTGGAAACTAAAGAGGCATGATTGCTAGTATTCAGATTTTGCCATAATAACATTGTTTTAAATATTTTCATGTGTTAATGAGTTCATAAGGTGAACATTTGCTGGAAAAGCTACATGTGCTAATATTGAAATAATTTTTAAAATAATGCAACAGTACCCTAAACACGCTGTGCTGTGTGCATGAAATGCGTCGTGGACATTCCTTTGTTTCTGCTTCATTTTCCTGCAAAGGTAATGCCAGCCAGAGACTGATGTGCCAGCTGATATCCCAGGGCACCGATTTCCAATTAGTGGGGACATTCGTGGCACTTTGCTGTGCAGGCCCATGTGATGCTCAGACTGGGGGTTTCGGGGGGAGAAGCAGCACACAGCCAGCTGACACATTAAGAGTTGACAGTGCCTCTTCCTGCGGAAGCTCAAAAAAATCACCCTGCTGCTGTCTCCAGGGCTTGTGGACTTCAGGGCATGAGGAAACCGAAAAGGTTTGTAGAAAATAGCATGGCTGTTTGGGGAACCGGTCGCCATAACAACAGGGCAAGGCAGCAGTTACAATGGAAGCGGATGGCCCGAGCGCCCTGCAGAAGAGGAATTGATTCAGGCTTAAGCACCTCAATAAACAACAGTAGTGTCTGAAACTGAGGCCTCATTAAGTTATTACCTCCAAGAATCACTTTGCAAGGGCAGTCTTCATAGCAGCCAGACTTGGACTTTCTTGCTGGGGTGATAAGTGATGTCTATACAAACTCAGATGAATGCAGCCAGGATCTCATGCGTGTGACTTTCATTAACGGGGTGCCCAGCATGTGCCAGGCATTGCAGATTTATGACCTAACTCTGTTATCTCCGTTTTACAGATGAGGGGAGTCAGACTGGGGAGATGACCTAAGTGTGCACAGGTTGTAAGCAGCTGGGTGGGGTCTGGAACCTAGAGTCAGTCTCTTCCCACTACGCCAGCCCCTTGGCCAATTGCTAACTCTGGTCCTCACTGTCTTCCTTTTACCTGGTCATCTGCAACAGCTTGGGGAGCGGTCCCCCTACCCTCAGTCACTCCCACTCCAATCCTTTCCACATATTGCCAGTCCTGAGGTATAGCTGGGATCATTATGGTGTTATTCTTCTGCTCAAAGCCGTTCATGATTTCCTACTGCCTACCGAATGCAGATGTCTCAGCGTGGCATTTAAGGCCAGCTCATCTTCCACCAGCTATCCACACGTCTTCTCCACTCAGTGGGGCGGGCTGCCCTGTGCCTGAAAGCCTGATCCCGCTGCCCTTCCGCCACAGTCATGCGTTCCCTGCTAACACACACCTTTTAGGACACTTAACTCTGTCTTGAATTTTTTTTATTTATGGCTGAGACTTGTCTCTGCTATCATACTGTATACTCATAAAGACAGAGCCAGAAAACAGACTCTGAGCTGGACTCTTGATGGGGAGAGAGCTACGGAACGCCACGTGTGTAGGGTGCGGGGTGCTGGGTGCGGGGTGCGGACCGCAGAGGGAGAAGTTGAATGGCTGTTGCAACAGGGGCCTCAGCTGATCCCCTGGGGAGCTCTGGAGCTGGGATGGCCCTTCAGCGATTGAAATGAGAAGGCCATCGGGTGCTGCCCCCAGCAAAGGCATGTGACCTTGGGAGGGGCCATTTCCTAGAAAGACACGCAGCTGGCGGCTCTGGTGCTGCCACTCCGACCCGGCGGACCACCACAGCGACCTCTACAGGCAGGAACTGCATTCACCTCACCCATCTTTCTGCTTCTCTAGTGGCCACGGACCAGATTAACCGCGGGAACCTAAAACAAAGCCCGCCCTTGGGGCTTCTGACATGCTAGGGTGTGGTGAGGCCAGAAAGCCGGCCTGTTTAACAAGTTCTCTAGGTCAGTGTAGAGTGCAATTCGGTAGGTCCGAGATTCTGCATTTTTAACAAGTTCCCAAATGATGCTGATGCTGCCGGTCAAGGGTCCACTCAGAGAGACCAGAGGTCCTAGATCAGAGATTGGCAAATTTTTTCTGTAAAGGGACAGATGGTAAACATTTCAGGCTTTGCGGGCCACGTGGTTTCTTTTGCAACTACTCAGCGTCGCTGTTTTAGTGCCAAAGCAGCCACGAGCAGTACACATACGTGAATGAGCGCGTCCGCGTTCCAAGTGCCTCCTGTCCTGGGTGGTTCTGAGGCACCGCCAGATTTCAGAGCCACTGTAACGTGGAAGGCAGTGTAGGCGAGAGAGAAGAGCAAAGGCTGTGCAGTTACCAGTGCCAGCCCTTAAATACACCTCCAAATACGCTTGGTGCATACTCAATGTTTGTGGAATGAACAAAGAATGAATTCATGGGATTAAGCTTATTTCTCACCTTGAAGGCAGTTTTTAAAGGATCTCCGATTAACTCATTAAGGTATTAGAGAGTTTGTTCTGCAAATAATGCTCTTGAGTTGGGTGCAATTTGGGAAGAAGATCATGGTGTTACCCAGAGCAAGGCATGGGTACCTGAAGATTAATTTCATCTCCTTCCCAGTTCTCAAAGGAGCTCTCCTTGCCTTGGGCTCCCAGCAACATGGAAACCCTCGTGTCTCTTTAGCACAGGTCACTGTTGAATCAGTTTCCAGAACAGCTGCTGTGGCCTGAGTTGCTTTCCCAGCTGACTCTGATTCAGACAACACTTCTAAGAGTGTGGACTGCTCTTCTAGGTGTGAGGAATAATCCTCACCCTTGTGTCTCTTTGAGCTTCACTCACCTTTCCTTGACTCTTAGTTATTGCCACAGGCCATAATGCCAGAGTAGAGGGTTTTTAGGAAGTCTCTGCACGTCTGCTTGGTTGTATGTCTGGGCAGCTAATGAATGGGTTGCTGTTAGGATGTTTGCTTTTCTGAATCAGGTGTTTCTTTGCAGAGGCAGGGGGGCTTCCAGCCATTACATAACATTTCAGAAAACATCCAGTGAACTTCTTAGAGAAAAGGCGTCATATAAATAGAAGCTACTAAAAATATTAACAAAGGGACCCAGAGAGACTGTACTCTTTAGCCATATTTTTTTCTTTTGCACATGAATTCAAAATTCAAACACTGTCTATCCCTGGGACTCCAAAACCGCATAGCAGTAAGTAAAAAATCAGTGGGAAATATACCAAAAAGTTATAGGAGAAGGTGATTAAACATGTGCACAGGCACAAGCACATGCACACATATGTGCATGCATGCGCACACGCACACAGATACACACACAAAACCAGAGAGTATATCTTCAATTGAGCAACACCACCATTTGATTGCAATTGCTCAAAACCAGTTCTGGAACCCTTCAATTGTAGCCTCAGGCATTTTTTGCAGAGCATTTCAAACATATATAAAAGTTTAAAACTGTAAAACTATACACATATATCTCAAACCATATACCCTCATATATATAAATTTGGAGAATAGCATAATGAACCCCCAAGTACCCATTACCTGCCTTTGATGATTATCAGCACATTAAAAATCTTGCTTCATCTCTGCCTCTATGCCTCTTTACCCATTGGATAATTCTGAAGCAAATTCTAGAACTCAAGTAACTTCATCCGTAAATAGTTTAGTATGAATCTCTAAGAAATAAGGACTCTGAAATATATTAGATTGGACCATATGAAATTGTCATTCTGCAGGTTGAAATACCATAGTATCAGCGGTTCTCCACATGCTTTCACTTACTTAATATATAACCACAATACCATTATCACACTTAAAAATTAATGAAAATTCCTTAAGTCTCTAATCTAATAAAAACTCAGTGAATGTCCAAAGTTCTCTAATGGTCTCATAAATGTTTTTGTATAATTGGTCTGTCTGAATCAAGATACAAGCAATGCCCACACATTGTATTTGGTTGGTATCTTTCTTAAGATTTTTTTAATGCATAGGTTTCCCATTTCCTCCCTCCCTCTTCAATTTATTTGTTGAAGAAACTGGGGTTTTTGTCTTGTTGAGTTTCCCAATTTTTGGATTGCATCCCTATTGTATTGTTTAAAATGTTCCTGTATTGAGTTAGGCAGGAGGAAAAAGTTCAGGTAATCTATTGTACAACATGGTGCCTATGTTAATAACAACGTATTGTGTGCAGAAGTTTCCCCATCAATGCGGATGCCTGAAACCACTGGTAGTACTGAATGCCATATATACTATGTTTTCTCTCTCCTTATGAAGTCAAAAACTTTCACTTTTCACTTAAAGGAAGCTCTTTATGGCTTTTCTTTGGCATACAAGAATTGCCAGTGTCACTACTCATGAGGTTTGGGGCCATTCTTAAGAAGGGCTACTCAAACATAAGCACTGCCATACACAGTCGATCTGATCACTGAGATGTCTATGAAGTGACTAAGGGGCCAGTGGTGTCTACACTATGGGTATGCTGGACAAAGAGATGATTCACATCCCAGACCTGATTCCTCAGGCTACTCAGAGCAGTGTGCAATTTAAAACTTATGAATTATTTATTTTTGGAATTTTCCATTCAATATTTTCAAACTCTAGTGTAGCACAAGTACCTGAAATCATGGAAACTGAAACTGCAGAAAAGGAGGGGTCTGCTGTACTTGAAAATTGCTAAAAGAGTGGATTTTAAATAATCTCATCACAAAAAATGATATGTGAGATAATAGATATGTTAATTAGCTTGATTTAGCCATACCAGAATATACACATATATCCAGACATCATGTCATATATCATAAATATATATGATTTCATTTGTCAATTCATTGAAAAAATGTTTCTATATTTCTTGTAAACTGTAATTAAAATGACAAGCTTGATTGTGTTCAGGATTGGTATTTTTTGGCAAGAATGCTTAGGAAGTGATGATGGACTCTTTCCATTGTGACACATCAGAACCACGCAATATCTGGTTACCTCTCATTTTTTGTGATGTTAAGATCGGCTTAGGCAACCTGATCCATCTGTGATAAAGTTTCTCATAAGCTTTCTACCTAATGGTTTTAGCAGTTGTTGATAACCATTGCCTGTATCAATTATTTCATTAAGAATCACAAAATGGTGATATTCTAACATTGCTTCAATATTTATTAGCCAGGATTCTTTCATAAAGAATAACCTTTCCTCATTGCCCATTTGGTTTCCCTGAGAAGGCTGAGTAAATGCCTAATTTTTTCTTTTAATGGTCAGTTCTCAGTTTCTTCCCTAATATCTTCCAACGGTAAACAATTGAGTATTTTTAAAAGTATCCCCATGAGTTCATGGGTTTTTAGCATATTTGATGAGTTTTGATTCATTGTGTTTATTATTTTGTGTGTGTGTACTCAAACTGTTCCCTCTTTGGCTAGCAGGAGCCCCTAAATTTAATTCTTGACTCCCCTTCATACAACTTCAATGGTCTTTGATAGTCTTTGCTTTCTGGTATGATACATTTTCTCTAGGCTTATCTTGTATTTTTTTGGACTAAACTTGGACTTGGGCATTTCTCTAAGGAACCCTGGTTCCTTTAATTGAAATATAATATTTAGAGACTATAGCCTGGGCACCTAGGCTGCTTGTTGCTTCTGAGTTGGTTGTTGTTTATATGCCTTTTCAGTGGACAGAGCTAGGAATTATTTATTTTCTTTTTAAAGAGACAGTATGGTGGCCAGGTGCGGTGGGTCACACCTGTTATCCCAGCATTTTGGGAGGCCAAGGTGGGATGATTGCTTGAGGCTGGGAGTTGGAGATCAGCCTGGGCAACAAAGCTAGACCCCTAGCCCTACAAAAAATTTAAAAAATAACCAGGAGTGGTGGTGTGAGTCTGTAGTCCCAGCTACTTGGAAGGCCAAAGTGGGAGGATGGCTTGAACCCAGGAGTTAGAGGCTGCAGTGAGCTATCATGGTCATAACCGTGCCACTACACTCTAGCCCAGGTGATAGAATGAGACCCAGTCTCAAAAAAAAAAAAAAAAGAAGAAGACTACAATATATTTGTATTGATCTACTTAAATTTTCATCCTTTTAAAATTTATATTTCTTTTTCTCAGTTGCTAAAAATCTTGGTTCCTGACAACATTATAAGTACTTATTTGCTTTGTCTTATATACCTAACAATATGATTACTGAAAATATTTTCTAAGGTTTTTTTTTTTTTCTGTCCTCAGGGTATATCCCAATAGGCGCATCTGTACAGTTAGATTATTATGTTTTAGAGTCATTTGAAATAATTAAGCCATCAACTTGCTATAAAGGTAGGTTCATTTGTTTCATGTTGCTTTTGCTTTTCAGGCAAAACTGCTGTTTCTTTCATTTCAGTTTAATTTTGTTTTACATTGGTTAAACATTTACAAGTTTCCAATGACAAATTTATAAAACAAGCTACATTTAAGATGTCTAACTTTTATCTCTGCCCCCTCTGTTCTGTTTCCTTTATCTTATAAATAACCATGTCATTAGTTTTTTGGGTTATCTTTTTTTAAATAAGCAAATGAACACACATGCACACACATTATATCTATATTTATATGCCTCCCTTTTTAAGATAAAAAACAGCATACTATACCACTGTTCTGTACTTGGCTTTTCACTTAACAGTATATCCTGGAGATCACTTCAAAGCACTATATAAATTCTTCTTGTTTTTTTATAGCTCCATAGTGCTCAATTGTGTGGATATGTCCTAGTTTATTAAACCAGCCTCCTCCTGATGGCTGTTGGGGTTATTTCCAGTCTTTTGCAGTAACAAATAGTCTTGTCCATGTGTCTTTTCACTTTTGCCAGTGTTGAGTTTTTGCCAATTTCACTTTTGCCAGTATTGAGATAGATTCCCGAAAGTGGGATGGCTGGGCCAAAGGCTGAACAAGAATGTAATTTTGCTAGATATTGCCAAATTCCCCTTCCCAGGGCTTGTACCATTTTGCGTTCCCATCAGCAGTGCGTGAGAGTGCCCGTTTCCCTGTAGCCTTGCCAACAGAGTATACTGTCAAACTTAGGCATTTTTATCACTTTAATAGGTAAGAAATTGTAGCTCAGTTGGATTTAGTGTGCATCTCTATGAGAGAGGTTGCTGTCTTTTCATACATTTATGGACAAGTTGCCTTTTTCCCCTGTATACAATCTGTCCACATCTCTAGACCTGTTCTTTTGATCGTATTTCCTAGTTGCAAATTTTTATCCTTTGAGGATGACTGGGATATTTTGAAAAGCAAAAAATCCCCTAACGTTGTTTGGTGAATAAATTGCTGGATCTTTGCTGTCGGATGGAGCAGCTGAGGTGCAGTCCTAGGGCTTGTCCATATGGTCTATCTGCAAGGGCTAGTTTGGGCTTCCTCACAGCATGAGGGCAGTCAGACTGTTTATGTAACTTCCCAGAGCTGCGGTGCAAGTCCCAGCTAGCAAGGCAGAAGCTGTGTTGCCTTTTATGTCCTAGTCTTGGAAGCCATGCCGTGTCACTTCTGTATTCTGTTGGTTACAAGTGAGTCACAGCCTGCTTAGATTCAAAGGAAGGAGATGAGACTCCCCTGTTGATGGAGGCATGGCGAGTTTCTACGTAGAAGAGCGTGGCAGTTTTAAGAACTGCGAAGGATCCGAGATTTTACCCTTCAAGTTAGCCTGTCACGGTTTCTTGGATGCTGATAGGACGTGAGACTTCTAGGTCAGAAACAAGGGACTGTGTTACTATGGCACAGTGAACGTGAGCATTATCAGCATGTTTGCATCAGTTGCCTTTCCCCAAGTCTCAGTGGGGAGAAGCAGATAGGTCCAGATGGATCTCGCACATGTGTTACAGACTTCTGTTCCTGCTAATTTACCAAAACTCTTCTCATAAAGGGTACCAAAGACCTTGTACATGGAGGGTCAGAGCTCGTGTCCCTTGACCTTTCTGCAGCTTTCAGCACCATTGATCTGCCCAATCTTCTCTGCCTGCCGCTCCTCCCCACTTTGGAAAACAACCCTGTCCCTTATTTCAACCACTGCTTCTCTTCCACCTGATTACTATCTGATTACTATCTTCTTGTCCTCATCCTCATTTTTTTGTCTCTTTCCTGGTTCACCCCCACCCTGCCCAGGTCTCCTCACACCCCTTCCTGCCTCTCTTTCCCTGTCCAGCAGGGTCCCTCTCTGCGGACTCAGCCACTGCTGACTTCATCCCCCTTGTGGATGCCTCCATGGTTCCCCTCCTCACTCCAGACCCCCCTTGCCTACTCTCAAGGACATCTGAGTGCTGTCAGCTGGGCGCCTCACATTCAACTTGTCCAAAACTAACCTCTTCTTCCACACACCTGCCCGTCCTACTGTGCTGTCGTCCCTCTCAGGTCACCAGAATCATCTCTGGTTGTCCAGGTGCAAGATTTGGGGGTTATTTTTGTTTTATTTCTATCTTTCTCTCCCTGCACATCCAGTGAGGAGCCAGATCCCACAGACTGCCTTCAAAATGAATGGTGGCAGTGAATTGTTCCCTCCCTTCCTGTCCCAGCACTTCTGCCCTAGTTCAGGCCCTCATTAATGCTCCCCTTCAAATCACCTCCCACTGACCTTCCCAGATGTTGGGGCATCTTGGTGGCTTGGCAAGCGTCTCCTTGCCCTGTCACTGCTCCATGCTTGTCTCTTACAAAATCACAAGTTCAGTTGAATTTTATGCATTTCTCACATAGAAAATGCCCTTCTTTCCTCCCTCTCTTCCTTCCCGTCCACAGATATTCTTCAGCGCCCACTCTGGGGCGGGCACCGTTTTAGATGCTGGTGCTGTAGCAGTGAACAAGACTGATGGGACCCTGCTCTCAGAGCTTACATTCAGGTTGGGGGTAATGGTGGTGGGCAGAGAAATAAACAACCAAGGTACCTTCAGGTGTTAGCAAGCAGCATGAAGAAAACCAAAGTAATGAAGTAGAGAGTAACTGGAAGTGGGGGAAGCCTAGCAGATTAGGTGGTCAGGGGAGGACTTTTTGAGGAAGTGATATTTGAGTTAAATTGTGCGTGAAGAGCAGTGGTAGCCTTGTAAACATTAGGGAATACAGTGCTCTAGGAAGAGCCACCAGGAAATGCAAAGGCTCTGAGGCAGGAATGAGCTTGATATGATGGAGGCACAGAATGAGGCGACTGTGGTTGAAGGGAACCAAGAGAGGGATGTAGGGTAGGAGAGGGTATATTTAGGGGTGGGACATATAGGGCCTTGTGAGTGATGGGCAGGATTTAAGCTTCATTTCCATGACAGGGGGAAGCAGAGACAGGATTAAGTGCCCCTGCTGGAACCTCTAAACCCCTAATTTACGTCTGACCTTTCCTTTCTTCAGTCCATATCTCACTTTCCTGCCGGAGAATCTTTCTGGAGCCATGGATGTGATCCTGTCACTCTCATGCCCAAAAGGTTTCATGACCCATATTTCCTGCTAGATGAATGGTGACATTCTCAGCATGTCATTCCAGGGCCCTTGGCCGTCTGGCCTGAGCCCTCTGTCCCTACCAGTTCCACTCTTGAGTCCCCACTGTTTCCTAGGCCTGCCCTTTCCTTCCTTCTCTGTCTTTAGTCTTATAATTTCCTCAGATGGAACATTTTACCTTCACACTTACTCATTGTACAAGCCTAACCCCAAAGCCACCCCCTGTGCAAAACCTTCCTAGGCTCTCCCCAAGTGGAACTAATCTGTTCTGCCATATCCCTGCTCTTCTCATCATTATTTCCACAGTTCTCTGATCAGCCTTGTGCACATGTGCACAGGTGTGCCCTTCCCCAGAAATGAGTGTTTCTTAGGGGGCAGAAAAATTGTGTCTTGCTCATCATTGGTCCCCCATGAAGGCCTGCATGAAATAGGAGCTCCACTACTGTTGTCTGAGATTGGCAAGCTAGACACATACTGATTTTGTTACCCATCTTGCATTTGAAGAAAGTGATGGGTTGTAGGTTGGCTACAAAACTGCAGGATTTGGGGCATGGCTCCTTGGACATTTATCTGTGTGGTTGCATGGCTGCATAATTGTATAGCTGTTTAGCTGCATGAGTATATAGAAGCATAGCTGTCTGGCCACAGCTTGCGTGGCTCTGTGGCTGGGTGGCTCCATAGGTTTGATGAAAAACCTTCCCTTTGCTTTCCTGTGAGTTACATCATGATTTTTACCAAGAGTCTGAAGGTGACTGTATTTTCCATAGGGGAGCCATTGGCATCCTGGCTGGGACTGCAGCGTGCACTGCTAACCATTGAGCATCCCTTGACTCTGGCACCAAATGGCAGTTCCAAATGGCTCCTTTATCATCAAGACAACCAAAAATGTCCCTCTTCCTTTCCAAACTCCCGCTCTCCCCACCTGTTAAGACCCCTAGATTATGAGCGCAAGGGGAGTAAGGTGAAGGGAAAGCTATAAAGAAATTATGTTCTTCTGTTCATTAGAAGAAGCTCATAGCTGAAAGGGATCCCAATAACTGAGTACAAACCCTGACGTTTTTATGACAGCAGGAGCTTCAGCCCCTTGCCTGAAGTCCCAGTTTGTCAGCAACAGAACCACAACTGGAATGCATTTTCTCATTAGTAAAATGGGGACTTACTTGTTTCTGTATAACAAATGCTTGTATATTTTACTTTGCCCTGACACTGCTCTAACTGTATCACAAAACTTTTCAAATACTTGTGGCAATTGCATGGGGTAAGATTACTCCCGCTTTGCAGATGAAGCCACACAGCTAGTATAACACTTATCCTCTTTGCGGAACCAGCACAGGCTGTTAGGCTCTCTATGCAATAGAAATTAGCCAGAGTCACAGGCAAGGCTTTAGTGGGGGCTCATGTTCAAACATGAGAGAGACAGCGCTGGTTAAGAAGCGACCAGACAAGCTCTCCGAGCAAAGGGCTGGGGAACTTTCAATGGGGAGAGAGAAAGTTAGTTCAGTGCCAGCACTGAAGTCATAGCATGTAGCGGTGGGGTTTGGTTGGCAGCTGCCCATCCAGCGGTCATGCTTCATATATCACATGTCTCATTAGCATGTTACGTCTCCATCCTTGGGCATGATTTTCAGCGTTATAGTGAAGGAAAAGGTCTATGAGCAGTCAACTTTGGGCTTCATCTTCAAAGCCAGTTTTATGCTGGCTTTGACTGGAGCCAGCAGACCCCTGCTCCAGTGGTTGCTTCATCCTCTTAAAGGAACCAGAACTGCCCTCTACTGAAGCTGGGTGTTAATCATTTTCAAAGCGTCTGTTAAGCATTGTAAGCAGACTTAAGCTTTTGCTCAAGGCTCAGGCTAGTAGCCAAAGTCCACCTTCTGTACTATCTTATTTGTGCCACAGTTTTCCTATAAAACACACCCCAAGAATGTGAGGTACAGACTGAATGTGTGATGTGATGTGTGTCGAGGACTCAGCAAGTGCTTGATACATGCCACCATTTATCAAGACTGTGACTGTGTTGGCCTGTGCTCCCCCCAGCGTAATCCCTTTCTTCTAGTTGTACAAGTTCAACTCCTTTCTGTTGTCCTGGGTCTAACTGTCACCCGAGCAGGTTCTCCATTGTCTGCGTTCCCTGAAATGGCTGCACGCCGTCAGTGTGGGCTGAGGCCACGTCTTGGGGAGAGGAGGTCATCTCGGCACAAGGTCCTTTAGAGACTCAGAATTTAAACTTCTGCCACTCCATGTCTTACCTGATTTGTAGACTTGCTTCTATAACCTTTGTTTCTGCCACTGTCTGCAGTTGAAATGCGGCAGGCCTGCCCTTTGGTTGTTTTGTTCCAGAAAGTGGAGGAAGGAGAGGGAAGAGAAACAAATAAATATCCATCATTGGAAAAGAGAGCCGCAGGGAACCCTGCTTCCTCCACACTTGTTTTCAGGCCTCAGGAATATTTTCTGTTTCCAGGGACCTCCAGGGATCAGAGCTTGAGGTGGAGCAAATGTGTGGGTGGGGAGAGGGCAAATACCATTATTTGGAATGATGAGGAGATTCTCCCATAGCCAGCGTGTTGGGCGAGGGAGATAGTGATTTTACCATTGTCCTGAAAGACCCTTTGACTGGCTTTTATTTTTATTTAAAAAGAAAAATTTCCAGCATGCTCAAACAAATATGTTTGAACGCATCTCTGGGCTATTGAATTTGTTCAAACCCAATGAACACATTAACCGTTAATGAGGTGCTTGTGCTTCTTTGGAAAGCCCTGTAATAATTCTCTTAAAAGGAAATCGTACCTATTTAATCTCTTTCGTTGTGTGAAATGCTAAATACAGCATCTAAATTGGATTTATAATCCACAGTGCCCAAAGTGACTTCACTTTGGCACAAAGGACACACTGGGATGCTTTAAATCTAAATGGACTCTGAGAATACACATCTTCCGGGTCAATTCTAACGATTGGTTCATAAGGCAAATGGGAAAGCTAATTCTAAGAGTGGTAACTGGGGCAAAATATGATGCTTTTGCTTTCATGAGTCACTTAAGTTCACTATTATGCCCCAAATGATGCCATGAGTATTTATTTATTTTGTTACCTAAGTTTTAATTTTCTTTTATGTGGACTTTGCTGTTGGGATGATATAGAAATGGACATTACTGAATAGCTCAAGAGACTAAGATAGACCAAACATGAACGTCCTCTTAGGGCAGTGGCCTTAGTTTTTACCCTAAACGAATGAATGAATGGATGTATTTACTCAACAGTTATTTAGAGAGCACTTTCAAAGTACAAGACATAGTTCTAGGCACTCAGGGTAGATCTAGGAGGAGCCCTCATGGACTTTACAGTCTAGAGCAGCACTGTCCGATAGAGCTTTCTGCGATGGTAGGAATGTTCTATGTCTGTACTGTCCAGTACAGTAGCTGTGACTGTGGATCATTTGAAATGGGGATAATGCAGCTGAGGAACTGAATTTGTCATATTATTTAATGTCAATGGAAATTTACATAGCCCAGTGTACCTAGTGGCCACCATACTGGATAGCACAGATAGAAGAGTTAGATAACAAACTCACACAATTAATTAATTACAACTGTTGTAAAAGCTACAAAAGAGAAGTCAGATGCTATGGGAAAATAAAACTGGGAAATTTAACCTAATCTAAGGGTCAGCTAAGATGTCTTTGAAATTTTGACATTTGTGCTAAAAACTGAAGAATGCTTGGGATTCATTAGGTTGGGATTGGCGTGGGGAACATTTCTAGCAAAAGGAACAGCATGTGCAAAGGCCTTGAGGCAGGCAGAGTTTGGCACTTCCCAGGTATTGAAGGACAGCTAACGTGATTGAGCATCACGAAAGCTGGGAGTGAGGTGAGGCACTATTGGGAGCAAGCAGGCTAGCTCGCATAGGACACAGGCCATGCTAAGGAGCTTGGACTTTATCGTAACAGCAATGAAAAGCCTTGGAAGGGTTTTGAGCAGGAAAATAACATGATCCAATTACATTGACAAATTTTAAAAATAGTTTTCAAAGTTATACAGGCACAAAATTTAAAGTCAAATAGTTCTACGAGAGTTGCTATGAAAATCAACAATCCCCTGTTATGTTTCCCAGTTTTTCAGTTCTCTTGAGGTAACTACTGTCACCTCTTTCAGCTGATTTCACTTGGTATTTATTTCCTTGTCTCTAAATAATATGCGAATCTTACTCTTTCTTGCCTAAAGCCTCATCTATTGATTACCCACATGAAAGGTGGAGATTTCATTCTTTCACTTCCCAGGTAGCCACTGCCAATATAGTTGTGACATAATGTGGTTAGGTCAGTGTTCATTGTTGGTATTACTTTGTTAACACCATATAATAGACTGATTACTTTTCTTTTCACACAATATTTTATTTTTGCTTCATTAAATGTTTCTTTATTTGCACTCATCACTAATTCACATCAAACTTTCCTCTGGTTGTGTAAATCTCCTTTCTCCTTAATGTGTTTAAGCACATTGGAATTGTATCCATTTTTTTCGTTTTGAAGAAATTGCCCTTGGAGCTTTCTGAGCTGCCCCAGGCTGGCTGCCGACTTCTCAGCCCAGAATCGCCCCTCACTGACCTGAGGATTCTCTTGGCCTCCTTCATGTTTACTGTATCTCGTATTTCCTCCCATATTTCCTGTATTCTGTGTCCTTCTCTTTCTTGGTTTGTTCTCTTGTTTGGCCAAGAACCTTCTCAAGTAGCTTTCTGTGTGGAAGGTGACATTTTTTGAGACTTTGCTTCAAAATTTCTTTTCTTTCTTTCTTTTCTTTTCTTTCCTTTTCTTTTCTTGCATTTCTTTTCTTTGCTTTTCTTTCTTTTGACAGAGTCTCCCTCTGTCACCCCAGGTAGAGTGCAGTGGCATCGCTGTAGCTCACTGCAACCTCAAACTCCTGGGTTCAAGCAATCCTGCCTCAGGTTCTGGAGTAGGTGAGACTACAGGCATGCACCACTGTGCCTGGCTAATTTTTCTATTTTTAGTAGAGATAGGGTCTCACTCTTGGTCAGGGTGGTCTCGAACTCCTGAGCTCAAGAGATCCTCCCGCCCCGGCCTCCCAGAGTGCTAGGATTCCAGGCGTGAGCCGCTATGCCTGGCTTCAAGTTTCCCTTTTTCTGCTTAGGATTCAGCTTTCTTGGACTGCTAAAATAGTAATCACTTACTCATCTCCTTTCCAACTTCCATAATTTTGTAGTATATCTTCTCTTCTTTTTTCTTTTCTTTGTTCTTATGGGTTTATCCCTTTAAAAGTTCTCTTACATTTGCTTTAGTGGGATTTGGGGGTGGAAGAGAGATAATTGCATTTGCAACTATAAATTTTGCCATTTAAAAATTCAATGAGCCTATTTTTTTTTTAAAAAAAGCACCTTGGTTATAGTGTAGAAAATGGATTTCGTTGCTCTCATGATTTTGTATTGTATGGTGTAGTGGGTAGAAATGTATCTCCCCAAAAGATAGGTTGAAGTCCTCACTCCTAGTACCTGTGAATGTGACCTTATGTGGAAGGTGTTTACACATACAATCAAGTTAAGATGAGGTTATACTGGATTAAGGTGAGCCCTAATCCAATGACTAGTGTTCTTATAAGAGGAAGGAAATTTGGACAGGGAGGAGAATGCCATGTGCAGACAGAGGCAGAGACTGGAGTGATTCATCTACAAACCAAAGAACGTTAAGGATTGCTGGCAACTACCAGAAGCTGGAGGGAGGTATGGAACTGATTCTCTCTCAGGGCCTCCACAAAGAACCAGCCCTGCCGACACTTTGATTTCAGAGGAGCTTCCAGAACTGTGAGACAATGAATTTCTGTTGTTTTAAACTATCCAGTGTTTGGTTCTTTGTTATGACAGCCCTATGAAACTAATACAGATGGGTATTAAGTTATGTGATTTAGTGTTCTTAGAAATGGAAGTACTTTGAGAAACTTCCAGTGTTTTTAGAAAGTGGCCGGGCTGGCCGGGCGCGGTGGTTCACGCCTGTAATCCTAGCACTCTGGGAGGCCGAGGTGGAAGGATCGCTTGATTTCAGGAGTTCGAGACCAGCCTGAGCAAGAATGAGACCTCGTCTCTCCTAAAAATAGAAAAATCAGCTGGGTGCACACCTGTAGTCCCAGCTACTCAGGAGGCTGAGGCAGGAGGATCGCTTGAGCCCAGAAGTTTGAGATTGCTGTGAGCTATGATGATGCCACTGCACTCTACCTGAGGTGACAGAGCAAAACCCTGTCTCAAAAAAAAAAAAAAAAAAAAAAAATAGGAGCCACAAGAAATGGAAAGTGCTGTGAGAAATGGAAGGTAATTTTCTCTGGAGCAGAAATTTGTTCTCTATATCATTTCTTATCTAGCAGTGTCATTGAATAAATGTCTTAATTTTTCTTTCACACTATAAAATTGTCATTGCGTAGCACACAACTTATGTGTCTTATTTTTCTCACTAACTTTTGAAGTGCCTATCTAATTTCTTTGGAAAATTATTAAGCCAAACAGAGCCAGCTAAAGTTTAGAAAAGCTAATCAGAAAAGAAAAAAAAAAAATGTGGACTATATCTCCATTTATTTTGACCCAAACAGTGGGAAATCTTCTTTCATGAATTCCAAATTCTGGTCCTTCCATAAGCATTCTTCTAAGAACTTGCTGTCACTTGTGTTACTTAATCCTCCTACCATAACTGAAGCCCTCATCTGCGCTGGCGGACATCACCAGCTATTTCAATTGCCCTGGGCTGTAGCTTTTCCCAAAGAGGTAGGGGACGCTAGTTCTACTGAATGCCTAGTGACCATAGGGACTTACGGAGAGCAAAGAGCAACAATGGGGAAAGAAGAGCCCCCAAAAAGACTTTCTGTCTCCCTTAAATCTGTTTACCACTCATGTCTGATTGCGGACCTGGCAGAGTGCAGGAAACCCAGGCAAGATCAGCTTCCCAGCCCAGTTCACTATTGGTGAAGAAATATCCCCAAATCTAGATTTCACACGAGACAAGAATGGACTCAGTTCAAAGGACAATTCTCCAAAAATGAATTTGCCAATTAGTGAATCCACGAGAATACCTAAGTTCTTACCCCAAGTTTTGATTCAGCCTCAACTTTGCTGCAACTGCTTTAGTTTGGAATTGTTAGTCCAGGATTCTTTCAAGTGAGCATGCCTGAACTTTCCTTTCCGTCCATTCGTGCTGTTCTCACTCTTTGGACTTCTGCTCTGCTTCCGTTCCTGCTCCAATCCCAGCCCCTGCCCTTGTCTGTGTCTGTTTCTCCATAGGACAATGTATAGTTCTAGAAAACTTTTCTAGACTGAGTTTAACATAATTGCCTGATAGCCTTTGGGGGAACTAAGCACTTGGGTTCTTTTTTTCCCCTTTAATGAGAAGAGCATTTGGCTAGCTTTTGGCTGCTCTTTTTGATCATTCAGTGAAATGGTTTTTGGTGAATTATAACTTCATAAAATGACCCAGAAGCCAGACATTCTATTCAAGAAAACATGTTTTGCTTTAGGAAGACAATAGACGGTAATTAGGATTAGGTAGCCTGAATTCTAATCTGGTTTGCCTTTTATTTGCAGAGACAAATTTCTATATCTCCTAAACTGCAATTTCCCTATAAAATGGGGATAATGATGCCAACTTCACAAGTGTAAGAATTAAATGACTTCAGGGATATTTTAATTTTTTGTTTTGTAGACAGAGTCTCACTCTGTTGCCTGGCTAGAGTGCTGTGGCGTCAGCCTAGCTCACAGCAACCTCAAACTTCTGGGCTTAAGCGATCCTTCTGCCTCAGCCTCCCGAGTAGCTGGGACTACAGGCATGCGCCACCATGCCCGGCTAACTTTTTCTATATATTTTTAGTTGTCCAGCTAATTTCTTTCTATTTTTAGTAGAGACGGGGTCTCACTCTTGCTCAGACTGGTCTCGAACTCCGGACCTCAAGCGATCCTCCGCCTCGGCCTCCCAAAGTGCTAGGATTACAGGTGTGAGCCACCTCACCTGGCCTAAATGTATTTTTTTTTAAATCACAATTTACTTAAAAATGTGCAAATTAGGGGAAGCTACTTCTTATATCTCGTAAACAATTATAAAACAAAAAATGATTCACAAAGGAGAGACCTGCAAACCAGAGAGCTAGTAACATTCTGAATAATAATGTTAATGCAATATAATAAATAATTTTGTTTTGTAGAAACTGAATTGCAAATATTGCTTTTAGTGATAGATACATTTGCTTATTTTTTTTTATTTCACTTTTGCCCACTGCATTCTTTTGTTTTTTGAGCACAATAAACCATCATTTGAATCACCATCATTACTGCAGCTATTCTTCATTTTTATGGTGATGCCAACTTTAATCACCCACTACCCTTACAACTCATTGGTACCTCTAAGGATGGGAACTGTGGACCACACAGATGTGAATTCCATGGTTTCCAGCACAGAGCCCCTGTGTTACCTTGTGCTGGGGGATGATTCAATCCTCACATCCCTTTCTCTGTTTAAATGACTCAGAAGTCTTCATTCATGATGCCATTTTGCCTTCATGAAGTGCAGAGTTCTCATTCATGTTATTCCTTTCGTGACACTTCAAGACTATTCAAAAAGTTGATGCTAATTCAGCCTTTAAAACAATACGAATGTAAGCACCAAATCATGAAATTCTACTAAGCTGAGATCATTTGGATGATTCCAAATTTGCTTAGAATAGTTTTTTTTTCCCCACAATTACTGTCCAAATGGGAGAATGATAGTATATCCACAGACCTCCAGGAGTTTGCTGACCACCACATTTTTAGGCAAATTGACAAAAATGTAGGAAAGCATCCAGCTTGTAGTCAGCACTTGATAAAGAAAAATTTTTATGAAATTTATGCCAAAACCATCCAGTAAGAGCAGAAATTTCCAAAGTTTATATTTAAAGTTAAGTCAACTAGACTTCAATGATTCCATGTTTCAAAAAATTAAAAGGGATTAGAAAAAATGGTACTCAGCTTAAGCCTTGACAAAGTTGAATTTGAATCTAAGTAACTGGTAGGTAACAGTGGTGCCAGAGGTGAATAAACTGATCTGCACATGCACATGCAAAATTATTTAAAAGTTATGGTCCTTGACCATAGGCCTATAGTGTACATACAAACCAGAAGGCCCTCAAGAAATTACTTTTAAAATCTGTCACATGAAATAGGAAGAGGCTACGGAAAGGACAGACATTTTCACAATAAGCAAGTTTGTCCTTGTAGAGAACACTGATGGCCTTGATCTATAAACAATCCAGAGAAGGCAAATTATGGGGCCAGCATGCAGAGCAGCTTCCAGAAGATTCAAACCACAGAAGCTGATGGTTAATAGGGCTCTGAAAGGGGGTAGGATTGTGAATTCATACCTCCAGCCTCCTCCACCAAGATGGGCTTCTAGCAAGAAAGGACAGATACACAACTTCCAATGTGGTTGTCAGGGAAACCCCTCTGGCATACCACCAGAAAGAAAGAGTGAGCCAGCGTGTTCTGGGAACCTGGCAATAAAGGGGAAAGTAATTTATGTGTTTGCTGAGAAAGAACTGAGATGAAACTGGAGCGTGGCATCGGGCACAGCCAGGTCCTGGGAAGGGCTTCCCTCACGGGCTCACAGCACAGCCTGCTGCTCTTCTAGCCGTGCCAGCTAGCTGATTTTCTGGGCTCATTTTGCAAACTGCAAAGAAGTGGACAAGTGGCAGAGGAAACCCCGGATGAATGTATTTGGAAATACGTAACACGCAAAGGGCGGTTCACAGATGATGGCTTTCTAGCCACCGTTTTGGACTCACTTGAGGAAGGCACCTGGGCCATGCCCTGTGGTTAGATAAGCTTGCATGAACTCCTCTCAGAGGGCCACAACTTATGTGCTCATGTTAGAGGAGTCCTAGAGTAAATAAACCTATTTGCCACGTGTAGTGGGCTGAGTGGTGGTCCCAAAGCTAGGACAACAGTCCTAATCCCCAGAACCTGTGAATATTACTTTATGTGGCAAAACAATGAGCATTATCTTACATAACAAAGATGGGATTGAGTGAAAGACCTTGAAAGTAGTAGTTTATCGGATTATCCTGGATTATCAGTATGGGGGCAGAAATATCTTTTTATTGATCTTTCCTAGGTTTATGGCTGAGGCCCTATCACAAAAGACATATTCACCAGAAAAAAGCACACACAAATTTATTTAGTATAAATTTTATGTGACGTGGGAGCCCTCATAAGGACATGGAGACCTGAAGAAATGGTTAAACCTATATAGTTTTATGCTAGGTTTGCTAAAGAGTGGATAGTCATGGAAAAATATGACAGGACAAAAGGAGTGTGATCTGATGGTTCTGGGGGGATCTTAGTGAGGCTCTTCGTGCAGATTCTTCTCTGTGTCCCTTTGTCTTCAGAGTTAAAGACGTACCTTTCCTCTGGGCACAAAAAGGGCACTTCTCCCATGTGGGTCTTAGTACCTGCTTAAAGGGAAAGTCTGAAAAATCCTCTAAGTTTTTTGACCTATTTCAAGAAAGGACAGGAGGAACATCAGAGAGACCTTCCTGCTTCTGCTGTTCTTCAATATGCCAAGATGCCATATTGTGCCTTGAACTCCTGTCATCAGGATGGGCTCTAAGTGCAATTCCACGTGACCTTATAAGCGACAGGCAGAGGCGTTTCAGCATTACCTCACACACAGAGGAGAAGGCAATGGAAGATGGAGGCAGAGATTGGGGTGATGCGGCCACCAGCCAAGGATGGCAAGGACTGTTGGCAGCCACCAGGAGCTAGACGAGGCAAGGAATGCCAGAGGGAGGCAGCCCCCTGCTGCCACCTTGAATTCATACTTTCGGCCTCCAGAACCATGACAGAAAAAGTTCTGTTGTTTTAAGTCACCAAGATTGTGGTAACTTGTTACAGTGGCCTTAGAAACCAAATACACTTTTGTTTCACTGAGAGTTACCCAAACTTACAAATCTATTGTAACTTTTTTCACAGACACCATCTATCATTCTATAAACTTAATGCTCTGAGTAATCCACTCTGGAAGACAGCACTTGAGATGGATTCATGGATGACTGACCCACAGTGGCAACACTGAGCACATTTCCAAGTCTGGGTCCCTCCCCAGGCTCTGGAGTCCCCTGGGGCCATGCCACTTGCCTTCCTGTGGTTCTTCCACCAAAAGGGGCATCTTGGCATTTCCGGCTCCCTCTTCCCCGTCTCATCAATTGGCACTGTTTTAAATCTGTGAGATGTACTATTTGAAGTGTGCTGTCATTTTCCACCTATGAGAACTTGGTTAATAGTAACAAATATGAAAACCATCGACATTGCCCTGTGAGGCGAGCTGCGGCCTACTGGTGGTGGTGCCCGCTTATGTAACGGGTGAGGAGCTGGTTTCCTTTAACCTGGTACTTTGCCACCAAAGTGGAGTTGAGAAAGCCAAACCTGCATTATAGAGTAAACTTTATGCTGGTCACTATCCATGGATATGTATAACCACGCTTCACACCTGGATACATGTGGCATTGTCATTCCGGGGCTGACTCCCGATCCCTCCCCAGGAGGATTTTGGGTGATGCACTTATTAATAGTTGGGCCTGAAACATGAAATTTCTTTTCTGCTTTGTCCAGAGCCGTTTCTTCTTTTGTCTTCCTTATTCTGTATCTTTTGCTGTTTCATAGCCCACCTTGGTTTGCCACAGAATCAATCAACATCCAAGAAGTCCACACTTCCACATGCACAAATGTGCAACATCTCCACTCCGGCTACATTTCCTGAGGCTCCTTCCTGAGGCTTCCTTTCCAGCGCCCTTCCCAGTATCCTATTGTTTAAGTCCACAAAATGCTACAATGTTTGAACATTTATGCCCACTTGATGTGAACTCTGCAACATGCCTGCTTCAGCCTCCCAAATGGCTTTTCTTGCTCTCTGCTTCATTCTGTGGGGTTCTGAAAGGATGGAGAGGCTTGGCATGTGGTTATATATGGAAAACCTGGGCTTTTAAGAGAGCAAATTTGCCATCTGAAAATCAATGATCTGTAGTGAGATTTAAATGTGGGTTAATCGCTAAGAGAGAGAACTCACACACCATTTTCATGACTTCTGGAATGCAGAGGTAGGAGCAGGTAGGAAGTGGTTTCCATAACAGCATTAGACTGTGCAGCCCTAAAGGCAGAGATGCTGATTACTTGTTGCCCATTTAATCCGCATGTCTCCATCAGGAAGGAGCCAACTTAGCAGGTCTGCATGAGTCCCAAAGTGCTTGTCAGTGAGAGAGCTTTCTGCAGCAAGGGACAGAATGTCCTGCTGGAGGCCACTGACCAGTAAGGAAAGTGTCATCTCCATAGCAAGGAGCTCGGAGGCAGGGCGGCTGCGGGTGAGCTAACAGCACGGCACAGTGAGGCCGGCTCCCAGGGCGCCTTCCCCACGACGACAGGCCTTCAATCATTCTCAGGCAACAGAATGAATTCAGAGGGAGGAAAGGCAGGTTTCCCCTTCGTCTCTTTCCCAGAAGCCCCTCAGAAGATGACCTTGACGTCTCATGGGACGTAATTAAATCTCGAGCTCACCACAGAACAAATTACTGAGAAAGGAGAAGATGTTGCCATGATTATCTCAAACCAGTCATGCTTCATCCCCTTGGGCTGCGGGAGGCGCTGCCAGAAGGCTGAGAGAGCCAGGCTTGGTATTTCAGCCTTTGTCACCGAAGATGGGGTCTTCCAAGAAGGGAGAGAATGGCTGTTGGGTGGGCAACCAGCAATATGGTGAGGACTCCTTCGTGAGAAGGCCAAAAGTGATGGGAAATCGAGGATAACAGGGAAAGTCTTATTTCTCTTTTAGGTCCTAACCACTTCCATCACCAAATCCCATCGTCCACATTCCCCTGGTTTTGCCCATCAGCCCGTTACCCTCCTGCCTTCGCCCTTGCATAGAGGGACAGTAGTCTAGGAGCTCTACTGGATCAAAGACTGCTCAGGCAGCATGGCCACACCCCATGCACAGGTGAGAGAGGGCATGGGAGGACCAGATCTGGACAGGTAGACATGGGACAGCTGTACAAGGACTGAGTGACTCACACCCTGGGAGACCTCTCTGGCCCAGGTGTCATGAAGCATGTTCCCTGATTTGGGTGGACATTTAGGCTTCAGCATGGCTGCCCTGGAATTGCTAGCAGTGACCAGTTCTTTTCCAACAAAGAGGTTGCAGTGAGTAATTATCCAGCCTTGCCACCTCTGTTCCATATCTGCCCACAAACCTAGGCACATTAATTTCTGAAACTGGTCACAGGCATAGAAGTCATAGTTGTGTCCCTGGAATACCTAAGTTTGAGCACTGTTGGGTACTAACTGAATGTCTGTGCATGGTCCCTGAAAGCAGGATGGAAAAACTCCTATGTCAGGTGTGCTCGTTTCCTGTTGCTGCTGTAACAAGTGACCACAAACTTAGTGGCTTGAACAACACAAATTTGTTATCTTCCAGTGCTGTTGGCTAGAAGCCCAACATGCTCTCGCTGGGCTAAGGTATCAGCAGGGCTGCATTCCTTACTGGAGGCTCCTTGGGAGAATCCACTTCCTTGCCCCTTCCAGCCTGCATTCCTGGGTCCATGGACCCTTCTTCTGTCTTCAAAACTAGCAACACTGCATCTCTCTGTGCCTTTGTTCAGTAGTCACATCCTTGATTCTCTATCTTTTGATTCCCTCTTCTACCTTTAAGGACTCTGGTGATTACATTGGGCTCACCCAGATATTCCAGGATAATCTATTTCAAGGCCAGCTGATTATCAACCTTAGTGCCATTTACAACCTTAATTCCCTTTGCCATGGAACCTAACATATTTACAGGTGCTGATGATTAGGCGTGGACATCTGTGTGGGGGGGTGTTATTCTGCCTAATATACCACATCCCCAGAGTTGTGCTTAGTACATAGAGAGCTGCCATTTATTGAGCACCTACTATGTGTCAGACAGTGTTAGGTGCTTTACAGATTATCTCATTTAATTCCCCAACATTCGATCCCCAATTTACAAGTGAGAAAATACTGGCTCAGAGAGGCTTAGTCATTTACCCAAAGTTACACAGCTGGTGATGATGAAATTCAGTCCATATGTCCTCCAGTCCATACTGCCTTGTGTTACCCTTTGTTTCATCCCAAATAGACCCAGAGGCTTCAAGATGTATGTCAGCACATGTATGAGTATATGGAAGTGAGGGAAAAATCATAGTAAGAAGTCACTTTCCTGAACTTGAAGCTAAGGAGAATCAACTTAAAATAGATGAAAGTGGCAACCAGAAGTGGTGATTTACCCAAGGGACAATTAGTGACTGTTCCACTGCTGACAACGGAAGGCCATCAGGATGCAGGCTCAAGAGACCCACGTGGACTAAAGCACAGAGAGCTGTCCTTTACTCAGTTTATTTATACCTTGCCTGATGTAGGGGTATCTTTGGAGTCTGATCAGTGTGGGAACTGGGTAATAAGAATGTCTTGGTTTTTACCCAGCCCTCTGTTAAGGAGAGATAGTGTCCTTGGGCACAGTGTCACGATGGATAGTAGAGTGGTATTCCTATCTCTGACCTCACCACTCCCAGGCCTGGAGGTAGAGTAGCCTCAAAACCTAATTCTTTGTTCACTAATTCTGTACTCACCAAGCAGCTTTCTACTTGATTTGCTATCTTGATAGCTGATTGCATCTATTGCAAAACCATACTTGTAAACCTCAGCCAGGCCCTTGTTGCTACAAGGTGGTTATTTGACTCAATGTAGATTGGCCTCTTCTCATTCCCTTCATTAACCATTCTGAACCTCCTCCACCCCCTCTGAGGAGCACCACACTCCCTACTTCTGCAAAGAAATGGACCCACGAAATTCTTCAAATTTTCTCCTCCCAACTTTTCCATTTTTCCCCCCTAAGTTTTCATCTTCTTTTGGATTCTCCCCCCCATTTCCAATTTTTTCCCTATACTATTTTAGTTTGGAATCTTTGCATTTTTTTTGTATTCTAACAGTTATCCTAAAGTTTTTACATACATAGTTGATCAAAGTCTAAAGATAAAGATATCATTATCTTTTCTTGTTCCTATGTCAATTTAATTCTTTCCTATAAAAAAGACACTGGTGCTTCTAAACACAAGGGGCTTTGCCCCAGGCCTTGCAGATAAGTGACTCCTAAGAAACTGTGACCAATGACACATTGGCAAGTGATCTGGGCAGATTAGAGGGGTTGGGATTGTAAACCGGAATCTGTGTGGTGCTGTGCTTCCTTCCCCCTCTCCCCACAGTGGCATTTTTCATTTGAGAAAGGATTATTGTCTAGCATTGAAGACAAACAGTAACCAAATCATTAATAGTCACAGGTGTGCAAAGGACTTTGAACTTGAAACACAAGGCACTGTGGGCATGGACACTTGTGGGGACCCTGGGTTACTTCTTCACTTCCTTAACCACTTAGAACGTGCCCAGGGAGCTGGAGCTCAGCCTTCCATTTCTTTTTCACGTGAAATCTCACATCTCCTCTCTACTTGTTGCCTACTTGCTCTGCTTCAGGGCAGAGCCCAAGGCTCACTCATCTGTGGGGCTCCTTCAGGGCCTGTCAGGTAACAGCAGCTGGGGAACATCTGTCCACTGAGTAGGTGTCCAGGGGTCACTTCTTGCTTCCCTTTGTGGTTCCCCAGCAGGTGGTAAGACACCCACCAAGTGTCAGGCCTGTTCCAGCCACTCTCTCTCTCTGCCACCCTGACTGTGTTCCTATGAGGTGGAAACTATGAGCTCTGCCTTATTAGATGAGGAAACGGAGACTTAGAGAAGAAACTTGTCTAAGGTCATATGACAAGTAGGTGGTGGTGAGGAGATTGGACCCCCGCTCTGTTTGACGGCAAAGCCAGTTCTCATGGTACCACGGCCTCTCAGCATTAGCCATGAGAGGCCAGTAAAAATGTGGTGACTAAGTGGACCTGGTTCGTTTTGAAAATTCC
This sequence comes from Lepilemur ruficaudatus, assembly GCA_963574885.1. Lineage (NCBI taxonomy): Eukaryota > Metazoa > Chordata > Mammalia > Primates > Lepilemuridae > Lepilemur > Lepilemur ruficaudatus. The sequence continues at coordinate 33,256 of CAUYRT010012799.1, forward strand.
AAAGGGCCCTGCTTCTTGTCAACAAGCTCCACTCCTGTTCCCGTAGGGACTGTTTTTTGTCTGCCTGAAGGCCTCTTCATCCAAGCTGGTCTTCCTGCTGCCCTGTAGTCTCTTGATTAAATTTGCCCAGGAAACACCCTCCCGCTTTGTTTTAATGTGTATTCCCCAGTTCACACACTGCAATGCCAAGCCCCGGAAATGGAGAACACTCTGAGTTTAAGCCGTGGTCCCTGGAGTCCACTGTCCCGTAGCTGTAAGTAAATGCACTTGTGACGAGAGAATGGTGCTGGGTAATCTTGAGCCAAGCTGTTTGATACACCTCAAGGTTGTGGAATTTTCCAAGTTTAATCCAAATGTCCTCAGGTCTCACTGGTCTCTGGGTACAAATGGGCTCACATGAGAAGCAATGTGCTGTGTCACTGTTTCTTGCTGCCATTTGCTCTCTCAGGACCCTAGACCTTTTGCAAAATCTCCCAAAGTATTTTAGGGGGTCCTTGGGCTGTCTCTGACAAATAATTCTGGCCAGGTGCTGTTCTGCTACCATGGGGTCCTATTTTTGCTTCTTGTTTTTTCACTTTCTGCTTTAGAAACTCCTCCCGCACTCACTGTTCTCCCTCCCACCTCAGGCACACATCCTAGGCGCTGTATATCCTCCAGGCACATTGACTGTTACGGCTGGGCATGACTACCACGTCCAGTGGGCACTGAAGTGCCCGCTTAGGTACTGCCACAGCCACCAATGCTCTACAGCAGTGGTTCTCAACTGGGTGGTTTTGCCCCTCGGGGGAAATTTGGCAATGTCTGGGGACATTTTGGTTGTCACAAGTGTGGGGGAATGCTATTGGCATCTAGTGGGTAGAGGCCACGGGTGCTGCTAAACATCCTATAATGCTTAGGACAGCCCCCTGAGATAAAGAATTATCTGTCACCAAACATCAATATTGCCGAGGTTGAGAAACCCTGCTCCAGATCCAGTTTTATTTTGTGTTTTGGGCGTTGGTTTGTTTGTTTGTTTATTTCTTACCACTAAGAGTCCCAGCTGACACACAATCTAAACCACAAGCTCGATCTTCAATAGCACCCATCCAAGTTCTGCGCTCCTTGGACACCAATTCACAAAAGATTTTCCACCTTGTTTGCATGTAGGCTGGGAGCTGCACTGGAGTTCGGATGCGGCAGGGCAAACTGGTGGTGCCAGCAATGCGTGCGCATTTATGTAGCACAAGCAGCCTTACGCTGTCAGGTAGGAGAGGATGCCTCTCTCCTTGTTTTGTGTTAGGCTGTAATCTTAGAGAGGCCCCAAGTAGTGTTGCTTGTGCCTTATGTCTTAGATAGTTTTCTGGAAAACAGCTTTCTCGTTTTTTCTTGTGGCCCCCTCATCTCCCTGGGGTTAGGTTGTGAACAGAGACAGATTTGAGGGACAAATGCTGATTCTCTTTTAAATTGCTTCTCCCCTCTAGAGTCTTCTTCCCTCAGAGTGAGTTATTTTCTGAGGGTCCCTTAGTCCCTAGTGCAAATACGCTGCTCCCTTGAGACCTTTCTTTCCCCCAGGTTAGCAGAGGTGGCTGGGCAAAGTGAGAGACTTTGTTCCTGAAGGAATGAACAGCCTAGCTGGGGAGAGAAAACTCGGGCACTTGGAATAAGCTAGGAATGGTTCAGAGCTGGATCGTGCGATGCTGACTGCAGATGGCAGACGCCGGTGAGCAGGGTGCTCGCCGGTGGCGCCTCACCAGATTGGAAGGTGGAGGAGGGCGGACGGACGAACACTGCGGATCCTCTCGAGCCTGGTCCTCATGGGGAACCTAAGGATGCCAGCCTGACTGGGGGATAAGACCTTGGAGCCCACAGGAGGGAGCACCTGCAAGCCAGGCAGAGGTGTCGGATCTGATGCCAGGGGGCAATACGGCGTGAGGAAGAGTCGTGCTTTGGGGAGATCCGTCTTCCTGTCACGGTTAGGACGTGCTGGACTGTGGGGAACATCAGGGAGGCCAGCTGGAGGTTATCACAATAATCGTGAGGTGAGGTGAGGTGAACCGGGCCTTTCCAATGGGAGCGTAAGTGGAGAGCAAAGAGCTGTTTGAGGAGATACACAGGGGTTAGTGTCAGACTTGATTGTAGGGAATGAAGAGAAGGGAAGGGAAATGATAGCTCACAGTATTTAAGGCCAGAGACTAGAAAATTGGTGGCATGTCTGACAGAAATAGCAGCGTCAGGAATGGGACATGGCTTGAAGGTAACCTGGGAAGATCAGTCTGGACATATTGAGACTAAAGTTACCTGAGAGACCTCCATGTGGAAAAGTTGTATTGCAGCTGGTCGTGCAGGGCTGTCAGCGTCACTTCCTGAATCTTTCCCTCTCCTATCTCCTAAATATCTCTTGAATCCATCCTGTTCCCCATCCCATTGTGTGAGCTGAGGCCCTGATCACCTCCTGCCTCCCTTTCATAACAGTCCTGGGCAACTTTCCTTCCTCTGGGCTCATCCCCTTCAATCTATCCTGCTCCATGTCTCTGAACTTTTCTCTCATGTTTTCATTAAGCCTATAATTTTGTTTTCCTGATTAATAATTCACTATTTGTCTAGGGATATTATAAAGTGTTGCAATGGATTATGAATGAAACTTCCTTTGCTTTTCTTCCAAAAAAAGCAAGTAAAGGATTTAGACTACTTTCTAAAAACTTAAGAGTGTTGAACATTGTTTTCTTTAATCCAATGGCACTCTGACACTGGACCACAAGGACGACTTGATTTACAAGGACTGCATTGAACTATATTTTCAATTGTCTCCCTAGATGTGAGTACCATGAGTACTGAGTACTCAGTACCAACAGTAACTAACTTATGCCTCTATGTGTCACCAGGACCTGGTGAAATGTCTGGTGTATGTGTGTGGGGGGTATGTGTCAGCAATATGGGTGAGATGAACTGATAGGAACAGGAGAGTTGGGTATCAGATTTGAGCTGAAACAGTGTGGTTTCTGAGAGAGGAATACATCAGAACAGAGGAGGGGAAACGAGGTTCTTAGGGTGTCTGTGATCTCAGTGAGGTAGGAGTCACATGTGCTGATTTTCCTGGGCAGAAACTACAAAGCCATGGGTCAGTAGTGTAGGGCCTGGATTAACCAGTCCTAGTACTGCTTCTAAGGTCATCTCTGCATGACCTTGGGCTCATGAGGTTTTCCATAGGTCTGCCGGCCTTGTATATCCCTGAAGTCCGATCTAGATATTTTGAAGGGAAACTTGAAGAAATATTATTTTATACTGAAGAGAAACTGCTTGTAGGAAAATCCCTACAAAGGATTTTGATTTTTCTCAGTCCTATATCCTTGGTTGTATTATGCTGAACCAAGCAGAACTTCTTTTTCAAAGTGGAATCTGCATTTAGGTTGGGATAAGATCACATAAGCAGGTTACTGACTTGTGGATGATGATGAGCAAACCCTTCCATTGGAAAAGCCAACTTCTTATAAATATCAAATGGTAGTATGATTCAAAGCAAAGCCAACTGCACCTACTCTGAGACCCTTTCAGGAACTTGTCAAAGTGGGGGGGGGGGTTGAACTTGATTTCTCAGAAGAAATAATCTTGCACCTGTTGATTCTAGCTATGTCCTTTTGACATTCTTACTAAAACCCTTTTTATCTAGATTGTGGTTATAGATAAATGATTGTCCTAATTAAATTACTATCATTTTGCTTTTTTCCCCTCTTTCTAAATATTCAGTTGCACTCATCAGGTGAGTTTTTTGGCAAAAGCCATCTTTCTGAAGTGGGGTGATTTCTGGTCACAGCTTTCTGAGAGTGGTTTCTAATTTGGTGAGTCCAGCTGGGAAGACAGTCATCTCAGAAATACATTCCGATGGCTAAGCAAAACTCTGGGAGGAGCCAGAGCCCCACAGGCAAGGCTCCCTGGCTGGTCTCCCTACCTCCAGGCTTGAGCCCTTTCTGGATCCTCCACATGTTCTAGGGCTGCTATGGCTGTAGGACACATCCTAACTCCTAACAAGGTACCCATGGCCACCTGTGATTTGGCCTCTGCTACTCTTTGGCTTGCCTGTGCTTTGCCACCAGCAATACCTCTTAGATGTCTCTCTTCCCAGCATCCCAAATATCACGCCCAGAGGGCAAGGCTGAGCCTCTCTCTGTCCCTCTACATCCCCAGCCTGGATCAGAGCTTGGCCCATCAGAGAGGCGCGGTAAATATTTGGTGTACAACTTCACGATCCGCCCTGCATGGTCTGTCTTTCTCTGGCTCTGTCCGTTTCTGTTCAGCATGACCAAGTCCCAGTAGCTAGCCAAGCCCCAAATTATCTGTCCTTCTAAAAAGGTGAGGCAGAGAAACAGCCTGTGAACATTTCGCTTTATCTCTGTCACAGGTGTCGCTTTTCAGCCCTCTGATAATGTGCAGTAAACAGCATCTGCTGCGCAGATCCAGATCTCCCACTTTAGCTCAACCTCTGACCTCCTGGTTGGCCTCCTGGGGCCTCTTAATCTCTGGGTCTTAGTCCCTTTAGAGGTTGCTACACCCTGATCAGATCAGGAACAAAGTTGTGGACTTGGCAAAGCTGACCTTTGGTGATATTCTTTCGTTTCTTTCACCCGCTCAGCGCCCTCCCTTGCTCTCAGGGAAGGATCTGAAATCAGCTGTTTGCATGTTGTTGAGCTGGGTGTGGGCCGCTGTGAAATGAACCCTGACTGTGTGCCAGCTTGCCTACTCTTTTCTCTTTGACCAAAGATCTTTGATGCAGACATCATGATTCTCATTTTATACCCAAGGAAATAAAGGCTTGGTGACGCTAAGTAGTAGAGCAGTGACAGACAGTAGAGGGAGCAAGCTGTCTTTCGAGTGGCACAGATCTGGGTTGTGAGTCCTGGCTCCGCCACTGGCTGTCTGGTTGTGTTTGAGCAAGTTATTTGGCTTCTCTGAGCCACTCCGTCCTAGTCTATAAAATGGGAGCGACAATACTTACTTGCAGAAGTAAATACTGCACATTGCAGTATATTTGACACTTGCGACACAAAAACATATGGTAGACATTATTATTTAGTTTCTTCTGAAAGGTGACATTGTTGCAAGGGGCAGAGCTGGGATTTGAACCCAGACCTGCCTGACTCCAAAGCCAGTACTTGCCCCACTGTAGCACACTCTTTCCAGTATACAATGAGCCAACTACCAATGATGCTTGTAGGATGAACATGAATTTAAGCCATGAGCTCACAGATACATGGGACCCCAACAGATTCAGTCTCAAAATGGAGTCAATTGCAGAGACATGGCAATGAAGGGGAAAAAGGCCACTCAAATCCTGCTCTGTCCCACATGAAAAATATCACAAAGGAAGGAGTTTTCTTTTGATGCACAATAAAACCTCTTTAAAATTCCCTTGCTCTCAGACTTTCTTACAAGCCAGACAGAGATTTTCTCCAAATCCTCTTTGTCTGATACCACTCTTCTGCCTCTCTATCCATTTTCCACCAAACCCGTCTTACATAAATCAATTTAATGTCTCTCTTTTCTTTGACTTTCTTTCTACTGGTTAATTACCTGGATTCTTCATCCCAGAAGCAAGCTGTGAGATCATTCTAGCAAACAAGAATCCTGTGCCTTTGGAAGATTGGGGGAGGTAGAGAGAAGTTGCAAATATATATAATATAATGCAATCTTTTATTTAATCCTTGTCACAGAAGAATGTGAATTTAAGGTAGCATGTTCCCCCTCTTTCTTCAATGCAGAAGCAAGCTGTGAGGTCAAGAATCCTTTGTCTCTAAAAGATTGGGAGAGGTGAAATAAAATTTGCCATATTCCCTCTCATGGAGTGAACTAAAGTTTAAACCTTAGTGCTAATCATAGTATAAAAGATACTGTTCCCTGGTGTCAGTCCAGTTGCATTGAAATAACAAAATACTTGAGACTGGGACATTTATAAAGAACAGAAATTTATTTCACACAGTTCTGGAGGCTGGGAAGTTCAAGATCAAGGTACCAACAGGTTTGGTGTCTGATGAAGGCACACGTCCCCTTCCCAGCTCCCATGCAGCCTTCCCCAGCCCTGTCACCAGCGCTTCCTATAAGGTGAGTTCAGGGTGATCTTTACCAAGCTGAGGCTGTTGGAGAACTGCTGTTATCAGAGAGCTCTGATGTTCTCGAGGAGAAGCTATCCCTCCTTCCTGCAGCACAAATCCCCAGTGCAATTGCTCAGGACTTCAGGGGGAACCTGGGGAAGACTGCCAGCACTGTCCTCAAGTCTGCACTCAGCCCCAGATCCTGGAAAGATGCCAGCCTGCACTGGGAGCCCCAGGGGACTGCAGCAACCTGAAGAGGAGTGGGGGACGAGTGGCTGGGGGGCTACAAGAGGTCTCTGTCAAGGCCAATCACGTTCATGTTCACGTGAGCTATTCCTTTCCCGATAACCTCCACAGGAATCTAAACAGCCAGCATGATTCATGTTTGTGCTTGCTTCCTTTGGAATTTCAGCTGTGTGATACATCAAGGGAACAAACACTTTAACACATAAAGGGCTATATGGCAGCATCTTCCTGCAGTGATCACACCCACTCTGGCAACCTGCGCAACAGTTCAAGACTCTTTCAACAAACATTTCTTGAGTGCTTAATGTATGCCAGGCCTGGTGACGAACAAGACAGGCATGGTCCTAGTCTTCGTGGATCTCCCAGACTAGTGGGGCAGGCAACCCGGGGACAAATATTACCCGCAGTGATGAGTGCTCCAGGAGGAAGTGCAGTGCTGTGGGAGGGGCCGGAGTCCCAACCAGTGTGGGGGAGTCTGGGAAAGCCCCCGAGAAGTCATGTTTAAGTTGAGATGGAGAATTAGCCAGGCCAACGGGAGAGCCTTCTGAGTAGAAGGGACAGTGTTGTAAAGGCTAGAAGGTGCTTTTGATGTCCCATAGGCTGAAGTGTAGAGGACAGAGGGGACGGCGTAAACCCATGAAGCTGGAAGAGGCAGGAGATGCACAAAGAGCCTTGCAGGGCATGTAGGGATTGGCGTCCTTATCCTAAGGTCATTGAGAAGTCAATGAAGGGCTGGATTGGGGTCAGAGTCATGGTTCCAAGAGTTTGCACTGGCTACCCAGGGGACAATGGAGTCCACAGGCTGCCACCCCTTCTCAGTTTGGCAGCTTCTTTCTGCCCCCTTGATTGGATCGCCAGATGTCTGTAGCACCCTGTCTTGGTGAGCTTCCCTGGGATTATTTTCTGCGTTAGAGCAGCTAGTCATGGTCCTGCCTGGAACAGAGATTGCCCAAGGCCAGCTGGCCACCCCCCTGACACAGGAGCTGTTGTGTGCAGAAAACAAGCCTGACAGGGGCTCCCGAGTGTCAGGGAATCAGTGTCTAATCTTCAGTGGGTGACCAAGAGGGCTGAGCGCCTGGCAGAAGACAATTTCATGGGTCTGAGGAGGAGGAAACACACCAGGACAGTTTAATTAAATACACTCATCTTCTCACTGGCTGTGCTTCAGTGCGACCTACTTAATTCTGAAGGCAAGTTACTTGGATTCTAAAGATCTGCTTCATCCTTGAGGAGTGAGACATTTGAGCTGTGGATTATCCTTAAAGCAATAAACAAAAGCCTTTCATTTATTCTGATGACACCATACATCCCCTAGTTATTGCCCAGCCCTGAAATGGGAGAGTATGATTCATTGCAGATCTTTTCAAATGATGTGAACAAACACAAGGGCACGTGAAAGCACAGGTTTTAGAGTCTGGCAGACCTGGGGTGGCAGCCTTGCCCTGGCACCAGCTGCAGGACCTCAGGCAAGTTACTTAACCTGCCCGAACCTCGGTTTCCCCTTCTGAAAAAGAAGTACGGTATCATAACATCTACCTGCAAGATTGTTGTGACAATGAAGTAGAGTAGGAAATCAAATTCCAACCCCATGTTCTTAGCTACGAATTGTTTCAGGAGTCTTTCTATCTTTGTTTACTTAGCTCTGAGTATGGGGCTGACATGAGCCCACAAATTTAAGCTTCATTTCATTTCTTTTATTAGCCTTCATGCCAACAATGCCCAGTCTTTCCTTTTAAACACTGCTCTGGAATCCTCTACTCTATGAGGTCTAACCGTGCCTGATTTGAGTCTAAGTAACCCACAGGTTCTTATGAACACCTTTCATTTGTTCCACCCACATATACTGTTAGGGCGCCTCAAGGAATGTTACTGTCTGACTGTCCTACAGGGAGTTGGACATCTCACCCTTTGATTCTAAAAGGGTTGGACTTTGTGGAATAGGCGGATGTAGCATTGTCTTAATTCCTGTGTGTTATCCTGATGTGTTTTATATTTCATTACTATTTTTATAGAACATTTGATGATTAAATGTGATATAAGGACTAAAAAATAAATAGGCAAATATTCTGCATGTGTCCATAGCTATTACTAATGAGAAAAGGCAGAATATGACATAGCTCTATTTCTTAAAAATCATTTTTCTTTCATAAGTAATAAATGAAAAACTGGAGAAATGTTGTAAGACCCTTTGACCACCCCTGATTCTGCTCCTCTGCTTTTTCCCTGGAGATAAGCACTGTTATCTGTTTGTTAGACATTCCAGCAGACCCTTTTCTGTGTTTACACATACACACACACAAATATGTGTGTGTACGTATTCCTGTACAAAAACATCATAATGACATAGTATGCAACATAATTTTTTCAACATCAAAGCTGCCATTTGTACACATTTATGCTCTACTTGCTTTTCCATTCATTATTATATATTAAACTTCTGTTTATATAAATCTACTTCATACTTTTAATTGTATAGAATTCCATAGTATAGGTATACAATTTATTTTAGTAATTATCCAGCTAATGAATGACTATGTTGATTACATTTTTCACTATCACAGGGATATAAGGAACATCCTCAACAAGCCTCTTTGTGCAGTGGTCAGAGGTTTTCTAAAGTAGAGACTGAAGACGGAAGTCACTGAGTCATATGGCTCACAGTTTAAACTTGAATAGATCCTGCCAAATGCCCTTTAGGATAGTTCTATTTGCACTCCCACCAACAGTGTATGAGAGAACCCAATAGCCCATACCCTTTCAATATTTAATAGTATCACTTTTTAACTTGTGTTACTCTGATGGGTAAAGAACGATACATATTTAAATTTTGCATGGCTCTACTTTTCCATAAGTTCCCAGTTAAATGACAGGAGCATAAAGGGCGCAGGTAAGCAAATGTTTTATTACTATATCCCCTCATAACAGCACAGTGCTATGCACAAAGGGAGCACCCAAGGGATGCCAGAGAATTGATTGATTGCTTTGGGTGGTTTAAAAATTACAAGAATTAAAACAATTCAATTGATCAAATTCTCCTAATTTTGATCGACCCAAATATATTTCCTAGCTCTAATAAAGATATATCATCTAATTTCTAATGTCCACCTCAGAGAACAATTTAGTGCCAGCTATAGCTGGTGTGGAAAGAGCCTAATGAAGAATCTGGTTGTACTAAGCTCAGAAAATGTCAAAGAGTTAAAAAAAAAAATGAGAAACTAGCTGCCACTTCCTTAAAGGGCTAACCACCCCAAAAATGATTGAACCAGGAAAACAAGGAGTGTTTAGTGTGTTTGGGCTGCTATAACAAGTACCTTAGACTGGGTAATTGACAAGCAATGGAAGGTTATTGCTCACAAGTCTGAAGGCTAGAAGTCCAAGATCAAGGCACCAGCAGATTCAGCATCTGATAAGGGCTTGCTCTCTGCTCCAAAGATGGTACCTCTTGCTGTATCTTCACATAGTAGAAGAGTCAAGAAGCTCCCTTCAACCTCTTTCATAAAGACATTAATCCTGTTCATAAGTGAGGAACCCTCATGACTTAACCACCTTCCAGAGGCCCCACCTCTTAATACTATTGCATTGGGGGTCAGGCTTATACATATGAATTTTGGGAGGACACCAGCATTCAGACTATAGGAAGGAGGAAAATTGCATTAGAAGAATCTTTTCCTAAAGAAAAATTCCAGTGACTAAGGAAAAGAGTCTAAATTGCAGGCCATCAAGTCTAGCATGGTGCTAGGCACCTTTGGAACAATTTAGGGGTGTCGCCTTAAACTGTCCTGACAAATCTGCTCTGCAGTGCTCTTGGAGCAGAGATGAAGCTTCAGGGAAGGAAGGTACCACTGAGAGGATCAAAGGGAGAGAGAGAAGTAAGCAAGCCTTGGAGAACACTGACAGGTCCCAAGGGTAGCGGTAGGGAGAAGAAAAGTAAGATTGTGACTTTTCCTTTTGGCTGCCTCCCAGTTCATTAGCTTGTTTGTTGTCTCCTGGGAGTCTCTTTAGGGAGAGAAGAATCCAGGTCTATTTCACAGAAGACAAATAGGACTCTCCTTGCCTCTGCTTGCTGTCCTCTCAGCGCCAGCTGTAGTTCTCAGCGGGCGTCTTCCTTGCATGCTGCTGGGTACCATGGGGAGATGTCTCCACCTCCAAATGCCACGGCCAAGGGCAGATGTGACAGGCTGGTACTTCATCTCAGGGAACAGTGGTCTTCCAGGGCCCTTTCCATCAGGACCCATGTCCTTTGGGGACTGCTGCTCGTGCTGCAGTTGTCCTTAAGGACTGTGGAAGTCCACCAGTCAATCTCTCTCTCCACCTGTTGCTGTTCAAGTCCAGATGCGCTGCTTTGTTTTCTTTGGTCAATACAACATTCTGAAATGTGTTGCTCACCACTTTAAAAATAACAGCTTTGTTGAGCTATAATTCACATACCATACAATTGACCCATTTCGAGCATGCAATTACATGATTTTTTTTCATTCTCAGAGTTGTACAACCATCCCCACAGTCAATTTTAGAATATTTTCAGTGCATCAAAAAGAAACTTCATACCCATGAAGAGTCACTCTCATTTTCCTCCATACCCTCAGCTCTAGGCAGCTACTGATCTACTTTTCTACCTATAGAATTGCCTGTTATGCATATTTCAGATAAATGGAATCATGCGCTATGTGGCCATCTGTAACTGGCTTCTGTCACTCAGCATAGTATTTTCAAGGTTCATCACTGTTGTAGCATGTATCAGTACTTCATTTTTTTGTATTGCCAAATAATATTCTATTGTATGTATATACCATATTTTCTTTATCCATTCATCAATTGATGGATATTTGGGTTTCTTTTAATTTTTTGGCTATTATAAGTAATGCTGCTGTGAACATTCAGGTTCAAGTTTTTGTGTGGATATAGGTTTCCATTTCCCTTAGGTGTATACCCACAAGTGGAATTTCTGGATCATGGTAACGCTATGTCTAACCTTTTGAGGAATCGTCAGGCTGAAAGCACCTGCACCATCTCACATTTCCACCAGCAGTGAATGAGGGTTCCAAATTCTCCACGTTCCCCACCACTCACTAGCCATCCTTCTGAGCGTGAAGTAGTACCTCCTTGTGGCTTTTGATATACATTTACCTATAGCTAATTATGTTGAGTATCTTTCCTGTGTTTATTGGCCATTTACATATCTTCTATGGAGAAATGTCTATTCAGATCCTTTGCCCATATTTTAATTGGGTTATTTGTCTCTTTTATTATTGAGTGGTAAGAGTTCTTTGAGAGTTAGAGTTCTTATCAGATGTATAGTTTGCAAAATTTTTCTCCCATTCTGTGGATTGTCATTTCACTTTCTTCATGGTATTCTTTGAAGCACAAAAGTTTTCAATTTTGAAGAGGACCATTTTATTTACTTTTTGTTGTTGTTGCTTATGTTTTGGGGGTCATTTCTAAGAAACTGTTACCTAATCCAAGGTCATAAAGATTTACACCTATGTTTTCTTTTCAGTGTTTTATTGTTTTAGATCTTACATTTAGATCTTTGATCCTTTCTGACTTTATTTTTGTAGATGGTGTGTATGTTCTCTTCCATGTAGATATTCAGTTGTCAAAACACATTTGTTGAAAAACTACTCTTTCCCCATTGAATTATCTTGGCACCCTTGTCTAAAATCAACTGACCATAAATGTAAGCATTGCTCAGTATTTTCTAAGAATGATTTTATAAAAGCCATGTAAAAGATCACATATCATATTACACATGATATGTGGTCAATGATTACTTATCAGATTGAAGAAATGGACAGACGCCCTCCCATTTTGAAAGATAAGACAAATGCTCAATAAGTGGCTTGTTAATCACAATTTATTTAATTTATACCTCAGTTCAGACAAAATTATCATCAGCCATATGTTCAGAACCTGAGCCCAGAGAGTGTTTGATGAACCAGTTTCATCTGATGTGACTTTGGGAGATTCTTCCCAGATAGATTGCTGATGTCCTATACTTTGGTTTTCTGTCATTGAGGGAATGACTTGCAGGTTGTTTCTGAATATTTTGGACAGACTCTCGGTGATCACCTTTACCCAGGAAAGCCAGGTGCTTGAGCTAAGGAGTAACTGCCCCTTGGCCTGCTCTCCCCATGGCATCCAGCTACCGTTTTACATTTCCATACTCTGCCCTCCTGCCTGGCTCCATTTCCAAAATAGCAAGGAGCTTTGGCAAGAAGTCATTGGTTACAATTCATCAGCAAGCTTTGGACACAGCTGTTTCCTATCTTTTGGCAAAGTCAGCAATTTGGCTGTCTCCGGGGTAGAATGAAAATTTTGTGAAGGGTGTCAAAAAGACATACTCGATGGGCACTCAAATGTCTCTTAATTTACTGCTACAGAATTCATTGTGGAAAAAATATAGATGAGCATTTTGTATGCAACCCTCAAAACGAGCAGTAGTGTTGATCTCTATATCAGATATACATACATATAGATAGATCTGTATATATCTATGTGTATAATACCGACGAGCCTCTGTGGTCTTTAGAATGCCCTGTCCCAAGTCCCTGGGGTGTAACAGGGTGGAGGGAACTTGTTAAAATGCATATTCCTGGGCCTCTACTGAATCAGAAGTTCTGGGGGAATGGATGTAGTATCCACATTTTAACAGACACCCCAGGCAGGTCTCATGCACACTGTTTACTTGGGAGTTTTTCCTGGACTTGCTAATACCACAAGGTTTGAAACATATAGAACCTGCATTAAACTTCAATTTCTTCTCCTCCAAAATAAGGATAATTCTCCCATCTCCCAGGCTTGAGAGGGGTGGCGTGGAGTAGACATGCAGGTGGAGCCCAGGGTCCAGAACTAGGCAGCCTTCACAACACTGTCCCCCCAGTCTGGGGCGCTTGGTGCCCAGTAGGGCTACCAGATAAAATTCAGGATGCCCAGTTAAACATGAATCTCAGAAAAACAACAATAATTTTTTTATTGTAAGTGTGGCGGCAGTGCTGAGGGCAGTTTCTGGGATCTCAGGGTTGGTGGGACAAGCTCTATAGGGGAATTTGGAAAGATATCCCTCAGTGGCCTCCATGCCCAAGCTCCAGCCTTCCCAGAAATTTTGTGAGCATCCTAGATCACTTAATAAATCCCTTTTTAACTATAATTCTCCAATCAGTGTCTGTTCCTTGTAGCTAAGAACTCTGATGCAGCACCTCTCTATTCAACAAGTTGCCATCTGTCTTCTGTTCCCACCACTTCCCTGAGCTCTTCCTGAAGTGATCAGGAGACCTAACTGTACAACCTCTTTGGTTTTCTTGCTTCTGTATCCTCTTCTTGGGGAGGAGCATGCAGAGGACCCTGTCTACCCATGACTGGAGGGAGCATGGGGAATTAAGACCTGGCTCAGTGTGCCACTGCAGACCCTCCCCTCCACTGCTAGTGCCTCCCACTGGCCAAACACAACCAGAAGCCAGCAGGCAAGGGAGACATTTGGGTCAGTCTCCCGGGACACAGAGCAGGGTAGAGAGAAGGGGAGTGTGAGTCTGGAGGGGCAGAGGAAGTGTATCCAGCAAGCAGGATATGTATGCTGACTTAGGTTTGGTTCCCTAGAAACAGAGCCTGAGGTGGGGATTTTGCACAAGTGACTCCTGGAGACACTTCTGGGAGAAGCCCCATGTAAGGGAAAGAGGGAGAGAAGCAGGAGAGGGCAGGAGAAGGAGCTGGGCAAAGACATGGTTTCAGGATTAGTGTAGCCTCAGCCTGATCCATGGGTTGCTTTGGAGAGAGATACAGAAATTACTTAGAGGCAAAGGGGCGGGGCTGTTTTACCTGCTCCCCCCACTCATGCTCCCCCACCATGCTTCCCTGCCATATATACTTTAAGTTGGTCATTGGCCACGGAATGCCGCTGATGTAACCGGCCAGGCCAGGCTTCTTCTGGTGAGGAGGTTCCCTTCAGCCAAGGACAAGCCTCAGGAGGAGGGGCAGGGGTGAGCCATTAGCTGCTGCTGGGGGATGGGTGCAGGGTGGGGTGCATGGATCTGGGCAGGTACCATGGCATCTGCCAGAAGGATGTACCTTCTTGTTAACAGGTGTAGGGGAGGAAAAAAACAATTTCCCTTCTCTTAGTTCTTAGCTGGGAGGGACCCTGTAACAAAACACAGATTAATGAGAAAAATAAACAAGTTTATTTACATGTATATTTCACAGATACATGGGCGATATCTAGAGAACCAGTAAATCTCAAAGAAGTGGCTTAGAATTCCAGCGTATATAGCATCTTTAACAAACAACAGTCAATTTTTAGAGTACTGATAAGACAAAGGAAAAGGCCTTGGAGTGTCCAGGGCTGGCAAATTGTGGGGGGAAGATATATAGCATGAATAGATACAGCCTGGTGAGTAAAGCTTGTCAATGCACATTCCTCTGGTGCCCCCTCCAGGAGATAAGGGTCTAAAGTTGTCTTTGGTGATCAGCCTTTGTCTTCCGTGGTAGAGGAGGAGGAGCCCTTGCCTCTTGTGTAGCCACCAGTGAAAAGTAAATTTATGTCCTACTTTTAGGCAAATGCGGGGAAGTGTGCAGGTAGAAAACTTTGTTGTATCTGCTTCTCTGTTGCCTTCAGCCCAAAATAATCCTTACACCAAAGTGGCATATTTGGGGGTGGCATATGCTGGTCTCACACAGAGCATATCTCTGGGTGATGAGGTAAAAATTATTTTTCCTTTGTGCTTTTCCATATTTTAAAAGTTTTCTAAGATTGAGTCTATTTTTTTGGAACTAAAAAATGCCAGTTATATTAAATCTGTGCAGCAAAAGCACCTGGTTTGTTGCAAGCAAAAGTAACAGTAAGTGACTCCATATTCCTGACTCTTGACCACACTGGGCAGGTGACCCCTGCCCACTGTCTGGCAATGCCAGTCCCCAAGCTGGCCCAGCTTTATTAGAGCTTATTAGAGCTTTGCTAATTTGTCAGACTTGGTGGGCCAGTGGTTTAGCACTCAGCTGATTGTGTGACTCGTGAGTCTACAATATAACTAATGTGACTAATGGACAGGGGTGTAGAGGGGGACTCGGCAGCTGGTGCTGGGCCGTAGGTAATCAGTACAACATGTGTGCCAGGCCCCGTTAGAACCTTTGTCTATGTGGTCTTGTTTAGCCCCATGAAAGTAGATCATTATTCTCATTTAATAGATGAGGAAGTCCCTGGGTCAGGGGTTAAGAAACCAGAGTTGCAATTTTTGTTTAGCCACCAGTGAAAAGTGAAAACTCTGGACCAAATGATGGATTTTCAGATGGCGTTTCTAGGAGCTCCAAGGCTTGCAAAGATGCCAGGGAAAGGAGGGCTGCTGAGAGGGAAGAGCTGGCCATTTGCACCTGGCCACAGTGGTTCTGCGTGGGTCTGTGTTCGGCTTCGGCAGAGTATGTCTACAGGTGTGCGGCCGCACGGGGCCTGCAGGGCTCACACAGGCCCAGTGCTCAGGATCTAATGCTCTGCAGGCACAATCTTGAAATTCTTAATAATTTTATCTTTGACTTTGTGTTTTGTAAGGAAATCCAGTGGACAATGGAGCATGTGCTGGAGCTTGGAGCTCTGACTCATGTTCGGCCCCACTTGCTGTTGCCTCCCTGGGATGTGTCCTCTGCTGCCTGCCCTAGACCCTGTGCCTGGGGCCTTCCCTTCCTGCCCTGCTGCCCTCCTCCTGGGAGGAGGGAGAAGGGAGCTGTGTTTCATGTCCTTCGACCCCCTCAGGGACCTGGCTGTGGGTGTGGGGAGGATTGGGATCAGGTGTACACCTTAAAGTGCCTCAGGGTGGGACAAGGGGGTGGCCACCCCATCCAGGCTGGCAGCACCACGGTGCATTCAGTGGCTGGCTCAGCAGGGGCCTCCCCTCACCTTCAACCCAGGCCGAGGTCATGACACACATAGGGAATGGCAACATCTGTGTGGCACACTGTGGCAGATGGCAAAGGTAGCGCCGGCTAACCTTGGATCACACTCTGTAGCCCCGAGGGCTGAAGCAGCTCTACCCTAGCTCAGGGAAGTGGGGTCTCTGCCTCAGTCTTGTGCTTTAAAGGCCCCTGTACGTCCTACCCCATCAGCCCCACCCTTCCCCACAGGGTGCAAAGGGATGTACCTACCAAAGCCCCAGCCCTCCTTCAGGACTAGTTTCTTTTCCACCCCCCAATCCATTACAGAAAAATATATAGTCCTGCTGTGTGTGACTAATACCCAGCTCACACCCCCTGTGACTCACCACGTGAGCTTGACAGCACCCAAACTAGTCTATACCCTGTTTAATCAGAGAAGTTCAATCAGACAAGTTTGCTCTTGGATGTTCTGGCAATGTCTAGTTGCTATAGAAATTTCTAAATGCTTGCACTCAGTTTTTTATGCTTATCCCACAGCAGACCAGTGATAACAGTTTGGTCCCTGAGCCACATTAAGTAGGTCTGTTCTAGACTCTTCTGTAGGTGCTGGGACTCTAGAATGCAATCTAAATCCCATCAAGTCCAAATCACACCAAGCCCGCTTCCAGGGTCTTCACGGGCCTCTTCTCCTGACCATTTTCCAGGCGTGCACTGCCCTGGGCCCACGCTGTTTGCAGGGAGGGCAGGGGCAGAGATGAGATGTGTGTGCTGGGGTGTCCATTCAAATGCGTTTCAGGCCCCTTTTGGGGCAGGATGGAGGGTAAGGCGGTGAGAAGAGAAAGGAACAGGCTGCGGCTGGCAGAGGAAGGGGGCCACAGACACTTGAGGTGAGCCCCTACAAAGGAATCTCACCTAGAATCCACCCACAGCACCCCAATATGCTGAAGCCTGCCAGCCAGGAAGCTGTGGACCATGCATTTTCTGCTGTGACTTCTAGTGTTTTGAATTCTGATTTCTATCCCACGGTCACAGTGAGAGCCCCTTAGCATTTGGCAAAGCAAATGGGCGACATGTGGCTAGGTGTCCCCTGGACCACTGCCTCCGCAGCTGGGAGCTGCAGCGTCATCAGCCCTGCTCGGTCAACCACTCCTCCACCCCCAACACGTCAAGAACACTGTGCTTCTGATGCCTGCCGCATGGCAAGTCATTTCTCAACACCCAGGGAAAGGATTTTGTTTATTTTCCTTAACTTTGATTAAAAGCAAGCCCAGGCAAACACCCCAGAGGAAAGAGAAACAAATGACGATTTTTTAAAAAAACCTACACAATTAGCCAATAGGCATATAAATAATATATTTCTAGTAAATCAAAAAACATAAATCCAAGCAACGAGATACTTTGTTTTGCCTGCTAAATTGGCAGAGATGAGGAACAAGAATATTCAGTATTTGTGAGTTTTAGGAAATATCGCTGTTTTGTATACAGAAAGAGCAATGTGGCAGAAGAGCAATAAGGAGAGAGATTTATAGAGGTACATTTGGGACTATCTTGCAAAAGACTGAAAAATATGATATCCTTTGGAATCCAGAAGACATTGTTCCATAGTCGTCTTTCATTGGTTGCATATGAAAAGTTGTCAGTCTCAATCTTGGACTTTTTTTCCTCTTCTGGGGCTGGTCTTGTTGTCATTGATGTTCTGAAATTTCATTAGGATAATTACCTTGCCAAGTATTTGGTAGGCTATTTCAAGTTAAGATTTCACATCTTTCTCCAGTTCTGAGAAATCCTTTTGTATTTTTTCTGTGAATATTGCTCCCCCTCCATCTTCTCTAGCCTCTCCTTCTAAAACTCTTGTTAGATCAAGGTTTGATTTCTAGTTTCTATCCCATGTTCCCTGATTTGTTTTCTATACACTCACTGTTTCTGCTACTTTCCAGGAGAATTCCTTAGCTTATTACCCTTTCAGCTCACTACATCCATCTTCCACTGTGTCTATCCTGCTATTTAGCTTCTCTATTGAGGTTTTTTTCCCCTCTCATCTCAACAGTTAAGATTATTATTTTGAATATCTCTGAACCTTTTTGAGTCACTCTTGTCCTCATTTTGTGGTTATATTATCTTCCTTCATTTTTCTGAGCAGACTGGTTATACTTATCTAAAATTCTCTTCTGTACACCATACTAACTCCATTTCCTTTGGGTCTCTAACAGAGAGTTAGTTGTTTCTTTTAATGGTGTTGGCCTTCCCCAAATGTTTGCTTGTTCTTGTTTTTTGTACTCATTTTTGTAACTGAAATTTCCTACTAGAATGTCGTCTGCACCTATCTGAGAAGACCCAGAGGCAGGGACTACTA
The DNA here is from genome assembly GCA_963574885.1 of Lepilemur ruficaudatus. Taxonomy (NCBI): domain Eukaryota; kingdom Metazoa; phylum Chordata; class Mammalia; order Primates; family Lepilemuridae; genus Lepilemur; species Lepilemur ruficaudatus. The sequence continues at coordinate 51,769 of CAUYRT010012799.1, forward strand.
TTGGCCTGACTCTTGGCACTGTTTTCAGAAAGCCAGTCTTCTTGGCTTGGGATTCCTCTTTCTCTCAGGTGTCTCCAGACTCTGAGACACACCCCTCACAGACTCCTGTATCGTTGCCGTGTGGCCTCAGCTGGTTGAGAGGTAGAACAGGCCGAGCCATGTGGCAGCTCCTGGCCTCCCTGTGGCTACGGCAGAGCCTCTGCCTGCTTCTTGCATCCCACTTGCATCCCTTCCTGCTTCCAGGGCCACCTTTTCTCCTTCCAATGAGATACTTTCATCCATTAATTCCTCAGTGTAATCCTGCTCTTGTATTTTAGTGAGGCTATTCAAACCTCTTTCTATCAGTTCTTGGCATTTACTCTGTGAGGCATACATGTTCAGCCCCACACTTTGAGGTGGAATGATGTAAAACTCTCTGTATAACCTTCAAGCTAGTAATCCTACTTCTAGGAACTTATCCCCAGAAAGTAACTAAAAATAAAACTTTGGCCACAAGGAGTTCCATCACAGTAATATTTATTATGAAAAGGTGGAAACAAGTATCCAATCAGATGGGATTAGTTAAATAAATGGTGACACATCCATACACAGCAGACGTGTGTGAAAAATAATATGACAGAATATTTAATGGCATGGAAACATGACATCAAGGTATCATTAAGTGAAAATTTCAGGTTAAAACATTATTTTAAAATCCAACTTTTGGGCCTGGAGTGGTAGCTCACGCCTATAATCCTAGCACTCTGGGAGGCAAAGGCGGGTGGATCATTTGAGCTCAGGAATTCGAGACCAGCCTGAGCAAGAACGAGACCCCATCTCTACTAAAAATAGAAAGAAATTATATAGACAACTAAAAATATACATAGAAAAAATTAGCCGGGCATGGCGGCGCATGCCTGTAGTCCCAGCTACTTGGGAGGCTAAGGCAGAAGGATTGCTTGAGCCCAGAAGTTTGAGGTTGCTGTGAGCGAGGCTGATGCCACGGCACTCCAGCCCGGGCAACAGAGTGAGACTCTGTCTCAAAAAATGAATAAATAAATAAATAAATAAAATCCAACTTTTGGAAAAAGCACACATGTCCTCATAGAAAAGCGTAGCTATGCATGTTGGAATTTCTGATAACTTTCGTTCTTTCTTTTTGACTATCTTTTCCTCCACAATCTTGGGATTGTTTGCAACAACTGCCATGTGCCAGCCACTGGTGCCATTCTCCACTTACCTTCCCCAGGTGTGCTGGAAGATGGACTGTCCTCCAATGGTGTGCCCCGATCTACAGCCCCAGGTGGAATATCCAACCCAGAGAAGAAGACGAACTGTGGGACCCAGTGCCAAAATCCCCAGAACCTCAGCTCAGGCCCTCTGACCCAGAAACAGAATGGCCTTCGGACCACAGAGGTAAGGTCCCAGCCACAGAATTGACTGGGGACTGGAGAATGGGGGGCACGATGGGGGTTACTTCAGGACAGAGCCACCCAGAGGTTGTGTCCCGGGCAGGATGGCTCACCTTGACAATGGAAATTCTCCACCCTGCTGTATAAAAATTGCTGCAAACCCCAGCCTTTCCCCTGCTTCAGGGTTGCTGCTTTTTGTTGAATCAGGGGAAACAGGTCCTTGACATTTGCACTCTAAAGGAAGTGGGTGTTTGCTTAAGTACAGCTTTGTTAAAAGATCTCCTTTTCTGCAGCAGCGCTTACTGTCTTGATGTGAGGACTGTACTATTTAGAGGAACCGGTCTTAGGCCAGGCAGCCGGTCCCTTGCCGGGTTGGCTGAGTGGAGAGTAGGCAGAGGAAGGAGAGAGACCAGCCTGGTAGGAGACAAGCCTGGCATTTTGTCTCAGACCCTCCAGCCAGGTAGGCACTGGAAGGGTCCCCAAGAGTGGCTCTCATAGCAGAATGTGGTGACAGTGTCATCCTAGACTGTTGCTGTTGGAGAGGGGGCAGGACGCTGGTGTTCCTGCACCTGGCTGGCATCCTTTCTGATCCTTTCTTTCGTTCTAGAGCTATTGTTGGGGAGTGTTCATCCTGCTGTCCTTGGCTTCTCCCATGGGTGCAGGAGGGCGCAGCCCGGAATGAATGCTCTCAGTAGGCCGGGCTCAGGGTCTGCAGTCGCTTTCTCCTGCTCAGATCCTCCCTCCAACCGCCTCACCTTCCCTGTGCCCCACCCCCTCCAAGTCCACCGCTTACCCTGCCCTCCAAACCCATTTCCTCTCATCTCCTCTGTCAAAACTTACTGGTCCTGTCTGTCCCTTCAGGCCAATGCCGTGTGTTTTCTGAGGGTACAACTCATTATCTAATGATGGATTTGTTGCTCACATCAATGAGTTGCCTTTCTAAGCTTTAGCCAGAAAACCTATTGCAAATTCAGCTCTAAAGCTCATGAACTAAGGACCTTACAGAAATCACTTAATCTCTCAGAATCTCAGGTTCCTTCTCCAGACAATGGCTATAATACCGACATGAGTGAACAGATGGGCCTGCTCCCTGAGGCATACTTAAGAATGGCAGGAAGGATTAACAGGGGAGAGTTAGGCACATGGCGCCACAACCACTTAAATGAGACACTAGCAGCGGCCCTGCAGACGGGTAACGGGGGTAGATAGGAGGGTAGTGGTGACCTTCCTGCATTGTGGGTCCTGTGTTGTCTGCTCATTGCATGTCCTAGGGCCATCTGGGCCTCCCAGAACTTGGTGACTGCTCTAGCGCAGGCCCAAACACTTGTCCTCTAGTCTCCTGCCCACATGTGTGCCCCACCCTTTAAGCCAGGATGGGCCATGGTAGGGAGGAGGCAGCTCTCCTGGTGGATGGCGTGATCCACGCACTTGTTCCCTACCTCATTTCCTGCCACCATCATTCATCACTTTAAAATTGTGTTTTGCAGCTCAGAAAGTGCTTTTAGGTTTACTGGCTCATTAAGTGCTTCCAAGAGGTTTGTGAAGTAAGCATCACCCCCATTTTATACACAGGGAAACTGAGGCTCATTTGGTTGTGCGACATGAATAAGACCACATAAGTGCTGGAGATAATTGTCAGTAATTTTAAGTTGAAAAAGGTTGCTGTCAGAAAGGTGGAGCATGAGATCTTCAAGTACTTGTTTGATAAGAATTATGTATTAGTCAACTATTGCCTTAATAGTGCTGCAGAACAAAGCACATCAACATTCCATGGCTTAAAACAACAACTGTTTTCCCCTCTCATGGTCAGCTGCAACTCAAGTAGGCCAGGCCTGACTTGGCTCCAGGCTCAATCTATTTCATTTGTGTTATTCTGGGAATCAGGCCAAGAGAGCAGAGCTCTCATAGGCATATTCTTCTCACTACTACGGCAGAAACTACAGAGGGCAGAGCCAGACTGCTTGAACACAGTTCATGTCTCTGCTCACACCATACCCGCTAATGTCCTATTAGTCAAAGCAAGTCAAATGAACAAGCCCAGCATGAAGCAGAGAGGCATACTCCGTCTGAAGTGGAGAAAGAGCAAAGAATGAGGAGCAATAGTGCAGCCTATCATAAATAACATGCATACAGAAAAAGGCAGAAGGCATAAGTTCAATGAATTTTAATAAGCTGACACACCCATGGAACCATCGTGCAGGTGAAAACATAGAAAATTATCACCTGCCCAGAAATCCCCTGTGCACTCTTCCCAGCTGCCATCCATCCTCTACAATGCGACCACGCTTCTGACTTCTAGCATTGTAGGTCAGTTTGGTTTATTTTTGGGAGCTTTATAAATGGAATAATACGGTATGTGCGTTTTTGCGTGTGGCTTCCTTTGCTCAGCATTATCCTTGTGAAATCATCCACGTAGTTGTGAGTTGGGATAATTTTCTCATTTCTTTGTTATGTATGTTTCATTATATGAATTCACCACAATTTAACCATTTTACTGGATGGATATTTGGGTTGTTTCCAGTTTGGGGCTATGGTGAACACTGTAGCTGTTAACATTCTTGTGTGTGTCCTTTGGCAGACGTTCATTCCCTTCTTCTGGGTATATAACTAGGATTAGAGTTGCTGGGTCATAGGATAGGGATATATTTGACTTTAGATATTGACAAATAGTTTTCCAAAGTGGTTATACCACTTTACACTCTAACCAGCAGTGGATGAGTTCCAGCTACGGAAGACAAGAATTTGCAATCAGGAAGTTGTGCTTAGTCTGTCTTCCCGAGGCCTGTAATAGCAACAATTGTGTGTTCTAGATACAACATAGCGCACTAAACACTTTGTTACATTATCTAACTTAATCCTCACAGTAACTCTAAAATGTTGATATTGTGGTCTCCAGGTTACAGATGAGAATTGAGGCTCAGAGAGAGCTAAGGAAAGCATGCCCCTAACACCGCACACACAGTCTGGGAGCTCATGGACAGCGGAGATGGGCCCAGGCAAAGCCAGCCTCCACAGGGCTCCAGTGGCTGTAGAAACTGTGTCACAGCGGAGTGACGACCACACACACCTGACCAACATGACACCGCTGAGCGGGTGATCACATCCATAAGCAGTCCAGGCAGCTTTTTTTTTGCAGTTCAATGAACATGGCTCTGTTGTAACTATTTCCAAAATAAGACCAGGGAGCAGATAACTTCAGTTTTCAGTGTTCAGACAATTGCTGAAGTTTATCAGTGATCTTCAAATCCTGAGACCTCAACAGTCCCTCAAAGGCCAAGGCAAAGGTTTTCTGTCTAAAGGTGTCTAAGGTATAAGTTTACAAGGCAAGTTTGCCTCTGATTAAAGCCTCTGTCAGCAGAGCTGTCTCATACCAACACTCAGACAGCCTCTCGGCTGCCCAGAATCTGCCCAAAGAAAATAGTTTTCTTCCTATCCCCTCCTGGGCCTTTGATAACACTGTCTCTTCCTAGCTTGTCTCTTATACTCTGGGCCAAAGCTTGGTATCCACTTGCTTTTTCTGGTCTTCCTTTGTACCCCCAAGATGACCTAGTAGCATTTCACAGCAATCCCTTTGTGCATCATTCTTTGGCATTTTTCTAAAGCTTTCTTTCTCCAGAAAACGCCGTTTCGTGAAGCAGGCATCCTCAGCCACATGCCTACTGCAGTCTCCATTCGGATTTACAAAACAAGTCTGTGTGTTTAAGGCAATCCTTAGGCCTGGAAAATTTCCTCATTAATTCCTATGACTACTCTTAAGAGTCATTCATCAGGTGTTCACGGAGTGCTGTCGAAGTGCCAGGCACCGTTCTAGTGCCAGGGATCCAGGAGGGGAAGAGGCAGACGTGGCGTTTGCTCTGAAGCTCCTGCCAGTTGTAATGGGGGTGAGGGTGGGGAGTGAGATAATATAGAATAAATAAGCAAAGCATTTATAGTCTCGAAATGGTGCTAGGAAGGAAAAAGAAAGTCACTAGGGGGATAGCAAATACTCCATCTAACAAAGATGCCACACCACAGCTCAAAACGCTTTCTGGAGGGTGGGTGGGGGGCACCTAATGTCACTAATGACTGTGAGCAGCAACAACAGCTCGTTCTGGGCCTTTCTTCACTTCATAGCTTCATAAACAGGCCATCTTCCTTTTTTTCATTTCCCTCTGGCCCCTGCCTTATGCCTGGTGTTAATAGGTGCTAACTGGCAAAAAGATTGTGGCAAAAATGATCTTTCACAAATTGGAACTGGCTGTCTCTGTGGGGAGCTCTTTCTCTTTCTTTATTGCACCTTGATTTCCTCGATGATTTGGGGCCTTATTGACTCTGCAGGGTCTGATAAATCACTGGCTCAGTCTCCTCCGCCCAGCTCCCGGCCTGAGCTCCATGAGCAGCATGAGAGGCAGGTCTGTAGCTGCCTGTCTCCTCCTGCCCATGCATTGTCCAGGAACACTGGGCTGCCTCCAAACACTCACTCTCTAACAGAATGTACCGTGTCCCTGGGCTTAGGTCTCTTGTTTTGTTTTTTTTTCCCCCTAAACTACCTCCTCAAGTATGCAGCTACAGCAGAAATGTGTATGTGGATATAGCTCTACGCAGACAAAAAGCTCCAAATATGTGGCTGGCCTCCCAAGGAGCCTTCATGCCTTCAGAAGCTGCATATTTTTGAGTTGCTTTATTATTCTTGGCAAGTGAACAGGCCGTGCTAAAGGAATTAGGCGATGGACTGATTCTCAGCTAAGGAGCTTCCTCCCTCTACCCTCCTCTTCCCCCAGTGTCTGGCCCAGTCTAGGAAAGATGGGGGAAGCCGCACAGAGTTGGGAGACCCCATCAAGAAAGCAGGATAGGACCAGCCCAGAATTTCTCCTGGACAACAGTACCATGAGATATATTAGGGAAGAGTTTAGAAAGCAAATGTGAGTCTCTCCTAGAAAAACAAAAACAAGACATTAAACAGAAGCAGAGAACAAAAGAAACCACTGGACAAAACTGAAGAGAGGGAAAGCTGTTAGAAGGGCACTTTGTTTACCTGTTGGGTACAGGGAACACTCTTCTGGTGACGGGCACACTAAAAGCCCCTACTTAAACATTATACAAGGTATCCATGTAACAAAACATTTGTACCCCCTTAATATTTTGAAATAAAAAAAAGAAGCACTTTGGTGCACTCACTGGCTCAAGACTGGGAAAAAGGAAGGTATTCAGCAGTATAGGGATGTGCACCTATTTATTGGCTGCTGCCTGTTATGGAAAGTTGCAAGATTCACTATTTATCTAAAGGTCTGCGGGAAAACCAGTTCAGTATAAAGGCTCTCAGGGCAGAGCCCTCCTTCTTCTTTATATTTTTCCCTTGACTTCTGAGTCCATTTCAGAGCTATGCACCTAACAGGTGCTTGATAACTAGGTGTTGATTGAATAAGACAGTCTCGTAATTGGCTCAGATTAGAAAAGGTTTCCCATGGCTTGGACCCCACCCATCCTGGCTCTGCACCACCATCATAGGATGACTGTTTTCTCAGTTGCTTTTCTAAAGCAGGTTCTGCTGCCTTCCTAATGTTTGATCTTCTATCTGAGATTCAAGTTGAAAAGCAACAACCCCTTTTGGCACTCGGTAAAACCCCTGAGCTGAGAGAGTCTAAGCGAGAACTGGGCATGGGACAGTGGTCTGCACAGGATTTGCTCCAGGCTTGGGGGGCTCTTGAGAGTTTTGCCTGAAGCATGGTCTAGGATTGCCTTCCCAGGCTAGCAGCTGGCCCTTGGTGGAGTTGCTAAAATCGAATATTCCCTGACTGACCTCACATTGATGCCATAAAAATTCACAAAGCAGCAGCAGCAAATAAGTTCATGGAATTTTGGAAGAACTAGAGGTTTGTTATTGTCTTTCTCCCTTTAGTGGGACCTCACTGAAAAGAAGTCAAATGAGTTGACTTGCAGCTGACAAAGCTCTGGTCTTTAATCTTGGGGAAGGAGGAAAGGAAGAAACAAACATTTTTGGAGTCCCTACTACATGCCAGGCACGCTATATATAACATCATCTTTAACCCTCACAACTTCATAAGGTAAGAGGCATCATTCTCCACTTGGGAAAATAGAGGCTCAGAATCTAGGTATTTTTCAGCCAACATGGCCCAGGGAGTAGTGATTTGGCTGTGTCAGAATTCAAACCCAGGTCTGTCTGCCTCCAAACCCCATGTTCTTCCTTCCCATTACTTGAAACACAATGGAGAATTTAAAGTGAGCTTCAGCAGAGTTGTGGGAGGCAGGATGTAGGACTTGGGGCCACCATCTTTAGTTTTTTGACTCACCGCTTGTACTGACATTGGCCATGGGCAAATTGCATTAGCATGAGTGATTTCAGCTGCCTTATTGGGAAAGTGACCACAGTAATGTTCCCACCTGTCTCTCAGGGATGGTGCAAGGAACAATCAATCATGAGCATGACTGATATCCTATAGGGAAGCCCTGGGACATTCAGGCAGAACAATGAAAACAATTTCTCTTCCCAGGGATTTTTCTCTCCCTTTCTTTCTGTCTTTAGACTTATCTTCACACATGTATTCATCATCAAATTATTCACTGAGTGTCTATTATGGGATAGGCTTAAGTTAGATTCTGGGGATACTGTAGTGAAAAAAATAGACTAGATCTCTACCTTCTTGAAGTTTATTATCTGATGAGAAGGTAGAAAATAAGTAAACAAACAGATAAATGTACAGCTGAAACTGTAGTTAAAGGCCAGGAAGTAAAGAGTACAGGAAGAAAGAATACCAGGACCCTATGCTTATATATGATCAGAAAACCCCTGCAAAGCTCCCTAAGAAATTATTGGCTGTGATTGCCTGCAGGGAGGCACCAAAAGCTAGGAGCCAGGAAGCAAATGTTACTGTCAATGTGGCCTTCTCTACTCTGAGAATTTCTTTTTATCATAATTATGTATTGTTTTTATAATTAAAAATACTGACTATACAGAAAACTTGATGTCTCATAAATCATGATCTCAGTAAGCCTTGCTTTTCTTTGTTGTCTGCAAAGACGGTGAAAAGGTTCATATAATCCCATGTCAGATACAGATATATCTGTGGAGTCCAAGCAAAGCCAAGGACATCTCTCTGTCTCTATGTTGGAGGAAAGTGAGAAAAGGCTAAGCAACATGTAGCTGCAATCTTGAATCCAGGCCTCTGTGGAGCAGCCAGGCTGTCCCCACCTCCCTGGGGAACAGGCTGGATTATTGACTTCTGAACCCCAAGAGAAACAAGTCCATCTGGGTTGGAGACTGCCAAGAAGTTATCACAGTCAACCTGGTTACCCTTGAGAAATGGCAGCCAATACATTACTTTTAATTAAGAAGCAGTACCAAGAGGAGTAAAATCTATGATTCACAGGGTACTAAAACTGCAGAAATTAAAATGAGGCAAGGAAAGAATAGAAAAGCCGTGAAACTAGGTGAGAAACAAGAGGTGGCCCATTAATAAGAGTCAATGGTGATAAAACTCACAAAACAAGAACGTTAGAAGTAGAGGAAGGATTGAATTCACATACAGCTGCATAAGAAAAGAGTGCCAAATAGGCTTCTCTCATCATCGGATTGGGAACCAGAAGATTTTTTTTAAGCTAGTAATTGCAATAGGAATGCATTTTCTTTTCCTGTCATTAAAAAAAGGGAGTGGGGTGTTAAAAGGTCTCGCTAGCTGAAAATCACATCAGAGGGGAAAATATCTATGTTGTATAAAGTGTCACAGCCACTGAGGGACAAAATGGTGTAATTGTCCTTTGTATTCACACAGCTCTTTCCTCACAGGAGGGCAAAGAAACTCACTTTTCAGAACTTCTAGAGAAAATATCTGGCACTTTAGTTTTCTTTCTCATCTTCTTTTTCTCTCTCTCATTTTGGCTTGGAATCTAAGGTTTCCACGTCGTAACTAAACTGCAGCAACTTCCAACCTCTTGAATATTCTCACAGCTGTCAAAGGGCTGGGTGCCTTTTGGTTGATGTCTCAGATTCAAAAGCTTCTCTTTTGTAAAATGTTTCCAAGAAAACACATTGTTGTTCTAATTGTTTAATTTACATTGTCATTCTATTAATAAATTGTTTAATTTGCTAAATTTAATGCAATGTAATTATTTGAAAGTGGATTTGTTTATGGTTTGGAATCTTCTGCGCCCATAACTGGAGTATAAACCTGTGGTTTGTGCTGTATCCATAATCAGATCTTTTAGAGTTGTTGTTGCTGTTTAGAAGTAGCAGTAGTCATAGTTTCAGTAGAGTGAGGTTTTAGATTTCAGTTTGGTATGTTTGACTGACATCATCTTTTGGCAAATAAAATTGATGCTAATAGCTATAGTTGGGGTGACTAATCATCTTGGTTTGCTGGGGCCTGAAGAGCTTTCTGGGATGTGAGACTTTTAGTTTCAAAATGTATCAGTCCTGGATAAACAGGGAGAAAATTTAGTCATCTTATCAATGCTATCTGGTATTACTTAATTCTACCAAAAAAACAAAACAAAACAAAAAGCCAAAAAAGCAGGCATTATTTTCCCATTTTTTTGGTAATGGAACTGAGACTCAAAGGTTAAAGCAACATGTCTTGTTATAGCTACCTGGTGGCAAAGGCTTGTTCTAAATCCAGGTCTGTCTGGCCCCAAAGCTTGTGCTGTGAACATTTCCATTGTGCAGGCTTGTGATACACAGATTTCAGAAATTGCCACATTGTGACTGGGATTACAATCATATATATTCTGTGACTGTTCCAGGAATTTTGTAGCCTTTGACTCTTTACTTAATGAGCTTGGAAATCCACTACTGAATTTTTGCTAAGATTTTTAAGCTTAGAAATGCAGACTGGAATAGAGAACAGTGTGTCATGATTAATAACCTTTTGTGACATCTTGCCAACAATCTTTTCTGAAGAAAAGCATTTCTGCAGTCTGGAAACTTTACATTTCTATTCTGGAAGTTTTGCCATTTCCCGCCACTTTGAGAGATGTGCTGCCGTCAATCTGGCTCACATCAAAGATGGCGTCTGTGTCTCTCTGCCCTGCCTCAGTCCTCAGAGCTTTTATGTAATAACACCCAGGATGGAAGTCAGATGGAAATGGCCTCACAGTGACCACACTTTTCTTTAGGAAACAGAATCGTTGCCTTATTTTTCATGTGTCTGTGTGTGTGTGAGAGAGATTAGCACGCATAAGGAAGTCCAATGTGAAGTGGGAAGATGAAGTAACTACTCTTAGGAAAAATGCCTTAAAGGACATGAAGAGTTGGTTATAGATGGATAACCAGAGATGTCTAGTTTGAAGGTTGTGAGACTCTGTGAGCTCTCTGCTTTTGGGAAAAGATAAACTCCTAAGAATCTTTGCCAGTCCTGGTGCCAGTTCTGGCGTGGAAGATCTGAGTGCAAGACTGAACCCTAAGCAGTGTTGCTTACTGGTCGTTAAAGCAAGAGTCGGCTGACAAATGCAGTGTGCTTATTCATTCATTCATCCATTCACTCGACCAAAGTTAAATTGAGAGCCTACTCTGTCTCAGAACTGCTCTAGGCACTGGGAATCCAAGGAAGAAAACAATGAAATCGTAGTTTATGAAATCAATACAAGAGGCGCAGAGTCAAAATTATCCTTGGACATTCCTCAAATCACCCATAAAGTACTATCCTAGGTCAGGTTACCGAGAAGCAGAGCCTGAGATGAGGATTCTTGTGGAAGTACTGAAAATGTACTCTCAGGTGAAATCTGCACGGTAGCGGAGGAGGCAGGGCAGGGCAAGCGACCACGTCCAGCGAATCTGTGAACTCCGCTGAACAGCTACAGTCTGGCCTCGGCCTGATCCCACAAGCAGCTCTGGAGCAGCCTGCCATCATAGATTTATACACCCTTGAGGCAAAAGGGCCAGACTTTTGTTTCCCTAACAATCAGTCATTGGCTATGGGCCTCTCCAGGAATTAGGGTGCGACCTATTGGCATCCCTGGGGGAGGTGGCTCCAATCAGATGAGCGCAGTTCTCCAAAGCAGGTTGCTGTGTGAGCAGTTAGCCGCCAACCCTCAGGGCCTCCGGCTCTGCTCGGAGGAGTCAAGGGCATATGGTGAGGGGCGTCGCCAGCAGCTACACCAGCACCCAGGATTTATGTGACATATTAGAAACCTACAGAGTGTGTGTTAACAAATACAGCAGAACAATTTGTTTTTCTCCAGTGGTGCCAGAGTCCACCATTTCTGTGGGTGCACAGCAGAGGAAGTAGTGGGCTTGTGTTCGGGGGCCATGGTGTATGAAAAATATGCACCTCCTGACACCCAGCACGGGAAGGTGCTCACACCGTAAGGGTTGCTCCCCGCGGGACCTGAGACTCTGTTTCCAGGAAGCAGACTGAGAGCTGTCATTATATGGGCTGTTTGGTAGGAAGTGCCCTTGGGGTCAACCCCTGCGGAAAGCCACGGCAGCAGGAGAGGGCCGAGGGAGAAGCTGAGCCACGCGCGGGCTGACAACAGCCGCAGCCGCCCGCCTCGGGGGGCGCTCTGGAGCTAAACCGCTTGTGGGACTGACCTGTTGGGGGCCCAAAGGACCGTGCCTTATGCCCCTCCATTTACCACCTCAGGAGGGGCACGAGCTCGGGTGAGGTGGCTCTCTGCAGCTGAGGCCACCCTTGAAGGGACAACTGGAGGCTGTTTGCTGACTTTCTCCCTGCAGTGGGTATTGGCAGTCCAGCCACAGCTGGGCACGACCCACAGGCTCACGTGTGCTCAGTCCCAGCGCACAGTCCTTGAGTGGAAGGGGTGTGAGATCGCCCCTCACTAAGTCAAGTTGTTTTCTATTTGGGGGGAGTGTGGGTGGGGACCGGGCACATATGCTTTAATATTTAATATTAATTCTGGACCTTTATCATTGGTTTATCTTCACTTAGAAGTGGATAGTCTTTCCTTCTTTTTTTTTTATTTTTGTTTAGTGACAGGCGTTACCTTATTTAATTCTTAAAATAACCTATAAGGTAGATAGTATTATTATTCCCCATTTTATAAATGAGCATTAGAGAAGTTAGAAAAAACTTGCCCATGGTAAAATTATATGCCAGTATTTGAACCAAAGTCTGTCTGACTCCAAAGCTCAAACCCTGACCCACTCTGCTAAAGCCAACTATGAAACCTTTAACATTACTCTTTGATGGACCTTAGCTATTAATAATTAATTCATTCATTTGTTAATGTTTTAAGCCAGGCTCTGTGTTGGGTTAGTATTAGAGATCCATCAGAGAAACCTCTGAAACAGAGCCTATGTGTATGTGTTCTTGTGGGTCATTCTTCCTGCCTGTGTGTGTGTGTGTGTGTGTGTGTGAGTGCAACAACCTCAAGAGATTAATGCAAATTCAAGGACCTTTGGCTATTTCCTAGTAACTCAATGCACTGTTTTAAACTTTCCAACAGGCTAAAAGAGATACTAAGAGAATGTCTGCAAAAGAAGTCACCATTAATGTTACAGACAGCATCCGACAGATGGACAAAAGTCGAAGAATCACAAAGAACTGTGTCAACTAATAGCATCCAAATAGAAAGCGGACGGACTTCTCTGTTGCCCTTCACAATCCTGGATCCTATCAAGGAAGCTTTAGGAAGCGGATGTCCCTTGCTGAACCTGAATGCTGCTGAGTGCCTTGAGAGACTGTCTTACATGGCAGCACACAGCTGCCTGAGTTGTTGGGACCTTCTGAGCCTCCTGTTTATCATGTAAATATATTGGCACAGTGCTCACGTATGCTAATAAACTGCAGACGTGCAGTTCGGTTTGCCTCTTCGCAACTCCTGTAACAGGGTCTGGTGTAAAAGTGGTGAGCTAATGCTACAGATCAGTTTATGAGGCGGAGAAAAGCAGGAGGAGTGGGTCTCCTGGGTGAAAGATCCGCACCTTAGCACTAAGCTCTCCTGGCCACAAAAGTGTGTTTGGTTTCAGGCGAGCTTATTCTTTCCTTTTTTCTTTTTAAATACCGCCATCCCAAAACATATTGTGTTCACTGAAAAACTGGCTTTCACCCAACTCTAAATGCAAATATACGAGAAGTCAAGAAACAGGAAAACTCCGTGTTATCCTTGTTTTCTTAGATCTTGGTATGAGATCAGATCCAGTTCCTCATGCGCTAACCCATGGAGTGTCTTTGGGAGGTCTCTATGATGCAGTCACACCTGCTCCTTATATGCCTGGGAAGTCCTCCAAGCTGGCACCCATGTTGGTCTCCAGACCATAATGTCACTGTCCTTGCCAAACTAGGATGTCCCTCAAGGCTCAGCCAGATGTTGCAATTTTTCATAGCTTTCCAGTCCCCTATGCTTGTCTTTTTGAGCGTTCTCCCTCTCCACTTGGGTCATTGGCAATTGTCAATCAAAGACTGGACACTGCGAGAGGGAGATAACCAAGGACATGTGACAGCGTACACAGCTTCCCCTTGGCCCGTCTGTGCACAGCCTGAGGACTATGTCATTTTGGCACTTGCAACGAAATCACTTTAGAAAGCCAGTACCCTGTTGATGTGTATTCACATTGACATTAGATTGATGTGCACTGCATTAGAAATCAGGTAGCTGACACAGAAAAAGGATGTTTTGATAGGAATAATTTTCTAGCATTTCTTTAAACGTGTTCAACTGGAAGTATTTTCTTCCAAAATAATATAGCATGATTTTTAAAGGACTGTTAACATGCCTTGGATTGGGAAAGGTAGAACTAAAGTTGTTCCAAACGATATCAATAAACTCCATGTTTAGCAGAAATAGGCAGCCTGATGGTGTGTGTTTATACAACACAGTCCAGAGAACTGACATGCAGGTTGAAAGTCAGATACGCAAACTCCTTACCTGCTAACTTTGTTATTCTTCCAATACAAGTGATTAGTGTCTCCTTTTTTTTCTTCCTTCCTTCCTTCCCTCTCTCTTTCCTTCCCCCATTCCTCCCTTTATTCCTTTCATTGGTAGAGTGTATGTTTGTTCATTAAACAATAAATGCCCATTGTGTGCCAGGTACTATGCAGATGTTGAGGGGTTTGGAGTCTGGTCAGTCATGACTCTATATCCTGAATCTAACAGTGACTTTCTAACTAGGAGACTGACTTAGACCCTAGGGCATAGCATGTTTTGTGAATTGCTCTGCAGTGAAATCTCACTTTTATATTCAGGGAAGGTTTATCTTAAACTGGGCGTTCTCCTAATCACTGGATAAGCCTTTACCATACACATAACTACAGTTTTCCTAAACTTTTATCATTTTGTGATTCCTTTAGAAAGGGCTTTTGGGGAACTTAATGTTCTAAAAAATGTTTTTAATAATAATAAAATAAAATAAAAGCAAAACCTGTGACTCCTATGCCCCCACTGGCATTACTCAGCAGGAGTCTCCAACTGCTAGTGGTTGGCAATGATCCTGCAAGTTCAAGGGCTCTTCCTCCCAGGGTATGTGCGTTGTTTAGTGCGAGGTGTTCCTTTGCCAGGTACTGGGCCTGGCTTCCCTTTACAGCTTTGTTGCTGCATCAGTTCACTGCTGCATGTTGTCTGGAATTTATCACCTTGAAAACGTGTCTTTGTTTTATATAGAAACAGTTTCCCACTTCTGGGGGAGAAGGTAGTGCCAAGGGCACAGGATTTGGCCCTCCCCAGAACAACCTGGATTTCACCGAGACAGTGACCAGAAGATAAACCATGTTACTGAAAATTCATCTGGCAATTTTCTCGTGTGTGTATGAGACAGAAACTGATTCTTACTATCCTGTTAGGATAACACCTTTCATCGCAAAGTTTGTTTCAATAAAGTCATTAATTTCAAACATACCTGGGTGGTTATAGAGAATCTTTACTGGAACCCTAAATTTGTATGTAGAGCTGTTTAGACTCTTTTTTTTTTTTTTTTTTGAACAAAGGCCTTTTACATAAGTGATACAGCCTTGTGAAGTAGGTAAGGAGAATGTGATTAGTCCCATTTTATACTTGTGGAAGTATCTATATATAGTCCACCCAGCTAGTAAGAGATGGTGCAGGGATTCGAGTGAGGGCGTCCTGCCTGCGAGTCAGGTGCTTCCCCCGCACACACGCCTCCATGGCAGGACGGTCTGGCATGGCTGGGAGCCTAAGGCATTTGCAGGGGAATTGGCTGGAGCCTAAGACAGGGCCAAGCTCAAGTCTCAGAGGGCAATTTGGGTAACTGGAGAAGGCCACAGAGAGAAGATTGGACAGGGCTAGCAGAGACTGCAGAGGGCCGGTGAGCTCTCAGGGAATTTGGGGCTGGTCCAGGCCCATCTGTCCCTTCAGAGAGGGTGATCCTGACCTGGTGTGAGAGGGCAACTTCAGTGGAGGTCTGAGCATGCAGAAGGGACTTTATAATTCAGAGGAGATGGAAGCTGCACCCCATGGAATAACTGCTTAGACCTAAAGATGGGGGAAGCCAGGGACCACCCCAGCTGCTGCTATGCCCTGAGCACTTGCAGATGTGGGGGTAAAGGACTGTACCCCTTCCCATTTCCCTGCTGCCCACCTCCACAGCCCTCCCCATACCCCGCCCCCATCTCCCAGGCTACCCAAACACACTCCTTCCTGCAGGCCCTGCCTAAGCCCTGCTAACCTTCATCTGTTTATGGTCCTCACCAGCCCCAGTTGTGGGCTGCCCGCAGAAATGCATGCCATCCCTCCTTGCTCCTCTAAGTAGGGCTTATAACACTGGCAGCTCCTCTGCTGAAACCAGATGACAGACCTGCTTGGTTTGTCTGTCCTGGTGTTAACACTCAGGAATGTCACATAAAAAGCCAGCTCTGGCAGAG
>CAUYRT010012803.1:0-50352 GCA_963574885.1 Lepilemur ruficaudatus
AATTGATTTCTGTTTTGTTTTTGAAAAGCCATGATTGAAAAATTTTATAATTCAGGCTGGGTGCGGTGGCTCACGCCTGTAATCCTAGCACTCTGGGAGGCCAAGGCGGGTGGATCACTCAAGGTCAGGAGTTCGAAACCAGCCTGAGCAAGAGCGAGACCCCATCTCTACTAAAAATAGAAAGAAATTCATTGGCCAATAGAAAAAATTAGCCGGGCATGGTGGCACATGCCTGTAGTCCCAGCTACTTGGGAGGCTGAGGCAGAAGGATTGCTTGAGCCCAGGAGTTTGAGGTTGCTGTGAGCTGGGCTGACGCCACAGCACTCACTCTAGCCCAGGCAACAGAGCGAGACTCTGTCTCAAAAAACAAAAAAGAAAAGAAAAATTTTATAATTCAGCTTTTATATAATCTAGGTATAATTCCTTCATGGATCCAAGTCTTTTTTGTTAGATATACAAGAAATCCTAAACTCCCTTGGTTTGCTATTGTATAGTGAGTAAATTACTTAAGGGATAAATTTGATGTTTAAATGACACATTTAACTTCTTTAATGATTTTATAACTTACTTGATATTACTCTTTTAAGTACTCTTTTCTCTCTTAGTGACCTGGAAGAATTAACATACACTAGTATAAATTACCACTAGCTTGCATTTATTGATCACTTACTGTCAGGCTCTAGGTTAAGGACTTATATACAGCCTTATTCCTTTTGGACTTAAGGAGAACTTAATTCTGGTACAGTGTGTTATCTTTGTGGTTCTCACACTGTGGTTGATAATAGGGAATTTTTTGTCATTTCCCAGGTACAGAGTTACAGGCATTTCTGGAGCAACAGCTGAAAATGTCCCAGTGGAACAGATTGTTGAGAACAGTGACATCATCTTTTTAACGCCACAGATCCTTGTGAACAACCTTAAAAATGGAACTATTCCATCACTGTCTGTCTTTACTTTGATGATATTTGATGAATGCCATAACACCAGTAAACAACACCCATACAACATGATCATGTTTAATTATCTAGATCAGAAACTGGGAGGATCTTTAGACCCACTACCCCAGGTATCTCCAAAATCAGATAGATTCTTCAGAACTATAATCTTCCTAAATCCTGTTTACTTACTCTTGTGGCCACATTGAGAATGTCCTTCTCAGGTTCTGAGTCCATATTGTACTACTCATTGTTTTTGATTCATTCATTAATTTGTTCACTTAACAAGTGTGTATTATGTGCCCCCGTGTCCCATGTACTGTGCTAGACACTGGGGTTTCAAATGTAAAAAGACATAGTCCTTGCCCTCTAACAGCTTAAGTTTCATGGGAAGCCAGATATATAAGAATTATGTCAGAATTTATCATGATAGCATGCTACGGAAATGGGTACAAGGCACAGTTGGAACATAAGTGAAAGCACTCCTGAGTGTGCTGTGAAAGTAAGATGAAACCTAATAGAAGTTAGGTTAGGCAAAAGCTAACAGGAAGAAGATACTGTGTGTGCAGAGGCACAGAGGTATGAAAGAGCCTGTTGTGCTCAAGAATCTTGAAGCTCTTCAGTATGACTTGAGCGTAGAGTGTGAGAGGCGGGATAGCACTAGGTGAGGCAGGATGGGGAAGAGGGAGTGACTGATGGAGCAAGATGCCCTGAGAGATCGGAGAGTAAGTAGGCAGGTAGATGGATTAATATGGAAGGGAAGATCAAACATCATTTTTTGGTGTCCCCCGAGAAAAGGAGGTAAGAAGGGTCAATTCAGAGAGTACTTCTTAGATGGGGGCAGGAGGGGAAGGGAAGGGAATCACTGGTATATAACCTCTCTTTTCTATTGAATGTAGGAGAGGTAGATCATCTGCTGAGAACCAGTCAATGTAGGAATGGGGCAGGAATCTTGAGGAGAGGATTTGAAATGGGAGGGAAAACTGAGAATACACTGAAGAACTCTTTGGTCATATTGGGGACCCAAATGGGGTTGGAAACCATAAGTTTACGGGATACTGCTTTGCACATTTGTATAAAGTTCTCTGGCCCTAATACCCATTTAGGAAGTGCAGGTTAAGAGAAATTCAGTATGGTGTCCACAGATAAGAAAGTACCCTTCCATAGCGATTTATATTTCTTACAGCTTTTTCTATTAGAGCAAAATTGGTGGTTAACTAGATTCCTTGCTGGGTAGTCAATTATTCAATAATTATTGAGTGGCTATTGGAAGAAGAAATGTTTATTAAGTGACCATTAAGTTAAATTTTTTACAAATGTTATGTTACTGAATCTACACAGCTACCACTTTAAATAGCTGTTGTTTCCCAACTTTACAGAGAACTGAAAATACTTGTCCAAGGACACATAGCCAGCATGACATGGCTTAAATTGGAATGGAAGTGTGTCTGGTTTTTCCTTTTCAGTATGTTGTTCTCCATACCGTGAGGAATACAGGGGTAAAGAGAAGACAAGCCCTGCCTTGAAATGGTTTCCTGTCCTGGTTTCTATGCTAATAAGTTTTGCCTCCTGCATTTATTCAGTGCTTTGCCTAATGGGGACCTTTCTTTTAGCAATGTCATAGAATATGTCAGAAAAAAAATAATGTTCTTGCTCTTTATCTGAAGTTACTGAACACAAAAACAAAAACCCTACTTCAGCAGGAAAGTTACCTGGGGGGTTGTGGAAACATCGTGCTGTTTCTCAGGCATCTAAGGATTTGGAATGCTCCTTTGCAGGTCATTGGGCTGACTGCCTCAGTTGGCGTTGGGGATGCCAAAAGCACAGATGAAGCCATGGAGCATATCTGCAAACTGTGTGCTTCTCTTGACGCATCAGTGATCGCGACAGTCAAAGAGAACTTGGAGGAACTGGAGGAAGTTGTTTATAAGCCCCAAAAGTGTAAGTGGGATCCAGTAACAAACCCTTTGGGATTTTGTTACTCGCTGCTACCCCTGGTTCAGAGCCATCTAGGTGAACACTGAAGTTTGACCTCTTCTCTGTTTAGTAGAGGATATATAACCCCAAACTTGGAAAATAGTCACATTTCCAGCCTGTCTAACTCCACTCTCTCCCCAAGCAATGATTGAACCTCAGAAGTGGTCTGTAGAGAACAAGCATTCTTACTCTTTGGTTCCGAAAAACTCTTACAAAGGTACTAGCAATTCAAAAGAGGTGATGAGAAAATCTAAGCCTGTAGATAGCCAACGGCTGGGCTTAGCCATTCCTGGTGTGCCATCCTATGTGGCTGCCACTCTCTGAATATGTATCCCATTGTTTTAGTCGGAATGGAATGATCTGAATTCATCATATTTCTCCTCAAAAGATCAGAATATGATTTTTCTGTAAGATTGACTAGCAAAAGTTTATTAACATTATCATAATCATGCAAGGAAGAGAGGGATACAGAAGATACGTGTGCCTTCATCCTTGCTCTCTGAGTAGCACACAACTGTGTGGGCCGAAGGCAGAAAAAACACACATGAAATAGGGGCACAGTGAAGTTCCTCTTAGGAGGCTGCCTATAAGGAGTTAGAGAAAGGTACCCAGTCTCAATGTGTGATACTTTTTAGTATCACATATGAATTTCTTTATAATCTAGTTCCTCAGGCCCTCTGAGCTTTATCTCCTCCCAGGTCCCATAAACCCAGCGATGTTGTACTCCCCTGGGCTCCCCAAACACGTCACGTGCTTTCTCTCTCTAAGCTTTTGTCCATGCTGTCCTTTGTACCTGAGTGCTCTTGCTTCCTTCCGCTCCCCATATTTACAACACTGACTCCTCTGAAGAGTGAGATATTCCTTTCCCTGTGCTCCGTGACACCTTGTGCGTACTTATGTTACAAAACTCTGCTGTGGCTATTTGGCCATCTGTCTTTCCTCTAAGAACACAGCCTTCGACAGAGCATGGAGTGTGTTCTTTTCAACTGTCTATGATCAGAACATGGCACGTGGTGGGCATTTAATAAGTTTGTGCTGGAAGAATACAATAGTAAATGGTAGGATCAGTGTGATCACTCCCGGGGCTTGGGTGGGGAGAGAGAGTATCAAAGCACAGAGACGGGTTAGAGTGTGGCACTTGCAGAGGCAAGAAGGATTCCAGCCTCGTCAGGGCAGAGGTAACAGGAGAGACGGAGTGAGAAGCTGGATTAGAACTAGACCTCATAAAACAGATATTAGAATCAGCGCAGGAAAGCAATGGGGAGCTGTTGCGAGGTTTTTGAGCATTTTTAAATATCATTAGACCACCTGCCAGTGAGCTTGGGACCTCAGGTTTTCCAGAGGAAGTAACAAAGACAGAGAAAGATGTGGAGCTATCTACCTTGAACTATGATCTGTCCTTCCTGAAAAATACTCACTTTAGTATCATGGGTCTAGTTTTCAGGAAAGTGGAATCACGGACTATGGACCAATTTAAATTCATCATATGTCAGCTGATGAGGGAGACAGAGAGTCTGGCAAAGAGTATCCATGGAGACCTCGGTGAGATAAGTCTCATAATTTGTATCCTCTCCACTTGGGAATAGCTAAATATTGTTCACTGGTGTCTTTTTGCATTCTCTTTAATTCAGATGATGTCAAGACTTTATAGGTTATTTAGGAGGCTTCTAAGTCCTCCTTTGTTCTCTCTTGCTTTCTTTTTAAGTCCACAATAAATTCATCTGGACACTCACACCTGAAAACTACCATGTTTAAATCAGTTCATCATTTTCTTGAGCTTCCGAAGCAGCTCTCCATCCTGACTTCTCTGTTTATATGAATGAAACCTCCACTCTCCTGCTGGCTTGGATTCAAACCTATGGGTGATCTTTGACTTTTCTTTTCTTCTTCTGAAACTCCCTCATGCAGTCACCAAGCTCTGTTCTCCTTTTTATTCACTTACCCCATACATTTATTGTGCCAGGCACTGGGCTAGGTAATGGAAATACTTAGATTAAAGACATAGTTCCCACCCTCGGGGAACTCAGTCAAATAATGGGAATCTGATGAAAATAGTTCCCATGCATCAGGGCAGTCACACATTGGGCGCTGAGGAAGCACACGGGAACTTTGGCTGGACTGGGTTGCAGGGATGGCCTTCCAGACACGCCGATTCCTGAGACACACACCTCTCGAAGTCAGCCCCGTTAAGGAGAGAGGCACGTGAGGGCAAAAGGACAGCGGGCGTAGAGGGAAGGGGGGGCACAGGGAGTTGTAGGAGCTGCAAGCATTTCACGGGCGTCCTAACCTGTGAGCAGTGGAAAGGACCGAGACTAGAGAGAGGTGCCGGGGCAGACAGGGAAGGGCCTGGTAGGCCAACCTGAGTTTGAATTTTATCCTAAAAGTAATGGGAAAAAAACCGAAGATTTTAAACTAATTAGTGATGGATTCCAGTGAACGAAGAGGGCCAGACGGGCAGTGGAAATGGGCTGGAGAAGGGAGGAGGCACATGCGAGAGGCGTCCAGCGGGGAGTGTTAAGATCCAATCACTAATGGATTTGGGTGGGAGTGCCACCCGGAGGGAGGGGGTGACTTCTTCCCAGGCCTCTGGCTTGGGCATCTGTGTGTATGCCAGTGGGTGGTGCTGGTTGCAGGACCGGGGACAGCTTTGGCAGATACAAGGTGAATTTTGAGTTTTGGAGATGTCGTTTGTGATGTCTGCCGGATACCTCATAGTGTTTCTCCATCTCTCACACTTACTGTGCTTTTCTCTTTCCTTTTCTTTCACGGCTTAATTTTAGGACCTATTCTAGCAACCTTCTGGCTGGTTTTCCCACCTCCACTTTCTCTCCCATTAATGCCGCATTAACTGGTTGTTCTTCTTGAATATCAGTTTTATCATTGTAATATCCTGCTTAAAACTTTTTGCCTACAGGATAATCTTTAAACTCTCTAACCTGACAGTCTGAACTCTGCATGAACAATCTGTTACTACTTACCTTTCCCATTTTGTCTTCTGCTACTTCCCTACTTGAATCCTTCGATTTAGCAATTCCTTGGACATGTTCATTCATTTATTCATTCATTCAGTGCTAGGAAATGTGTTAGGTGGTAGGACTACATCATGAACCCTGAGACACAGCCCCTGTCCTCATGGCATTTCCAGTCTAATGGTAAAGCCAAAATTAGATAAATAATAATAAAGCAGCTGGGGGTGGGTAGCGGTGGTGATAAGGTATATTTCAGGCAGAGGGAACATCACGTGCAAAGGCCAGGAGACGACAGAGCACGTGGAGACTTCCATTAGTCCTGTGAAATGCAGGAAGGGGACTGGCTAGAGATGAGGATCAGAAAGCAGCAGAGGCCGGATCACAGGGGAGGAGCCTGGGAGCCAGGGCAGGGGTTTGGCTGAAGGAATCCACTAATGGCTTTTAAGCCGTGGGGTAGCATAGTTTTTCATTGCAATTTTGGAAACTTCCTCTAGATGCTGGGTGGGGAAGGGATTGGAGGGAGCAAGGCAAGAGGTAGGGAGACTAGTTAGGAGGTTGTCATGTTATCCAGGAACACAGTGACGTGGTCCAAGTTAGGGAGGGAGGTGGCAGAAGGATGGAGAGATGGCGATGGAGTCACGTGGGTTTCTACTTTCTGACTTCTCCCACCTTATGTACCCTGCCTCCACCTTTCCACCAGTGCGTGTCCTGTCAACTGCTCATTTCCAAATTGCTTGGGTTATTTTCACACCTACCCAAGTTCAGTAAATACTTGTTGGTTCATCTTCACTGCTGGCCATCTGGTCGTATGATAGCTGGGCCTAGGAAAGAAGGGTGTCAATACTACTAGTTTGGGTGGCCTCCTTTGTTCCTTTATTAAAAATGAATGGGTGAGGGGAGAAATTTAACCCAGAAATGTAGCTCTTGCCTGTGAATTTATTGTATTGTGCTCTTCCTGGGGAGCCCCACAGAACTCACAGGCTAAGCTGCTTGAGAGAAGGGTGGCTCCTTCCCCGTCCGTTTATCCCTGACACCCTGCACGGAGCCTGGCCTGCAGCAGACGCTCCAGTTTTGAACCAGATGACTGAAGCTTAGCCTAGAAGATGCGCACATACAGATGCATCCTTAAGAAGTGTCTTTGGAGCACCCATTCTATTGGCCCTGTGAATGCTGCTCCGGAGAGCAGATGGCCTAGGTTCATGGTGAAGCAGAATAGGCTGTTGCTGAGTCCTGAGTCTCCTGCTTTTGTATATTCTCCTCTGACAAAGCTCTAGAGACCCATTATTTTTACTTACTGCTGCTTCATTTTTAAAGGCAAAGTTATGTTTTATCACATCCATTGTTTCACCTCTGGGCTATTTTTGTTGTCAACTCATAGAGCCAGTAGTGCTTGGGCATCTGACACATCTGGGTTTGAATTCCTGCCCCCTCTCTATGTACTCGCTGTGTGACTTTGGGTAAATTACTTACCTTTTCTGAACTTCAGTTTCCTCATCTATAAAATGTAATGTCTACCTCAAAAGTTGCGAAAATTAAATGAAATTATGAATATAAGGCACTTTGATTCTTGGTACATAGTACTCAGGAAATGATCATATATATAACGGATACACTGCTTAAAACAGACAATTTCAGGAGGAATATCATGTTTATAGAAAGTAAGAAAACTACGGGGTGAAGCATATTTAGAACCTTAAATGACTGACCATATAGCATAGTCAAAAACGTTTTTGTTTTCTAGGAAAATTATTTCAGATTCAAAATAGGGAATTTGGAACACAGAAATACGAACAGTGGATTGTTACAGTTCAGAAAGCCTGCATGGTGTTTCAGATGCCAGACAAAGATGAAGAAAGCAGGATCTGTAAAGCACTGTTTTTGTATACTTCACATCTGCGGGTACGTTTCTGCTTTTGAAAAGTGTGTTGGAGTCATAGCAACTACTGGGAGTGGCGGCTGAGAGAACATCAGCTTCTCATCTTGTCCCCAAGAGCTTGGTTAGGAACCTTTCCAGAAAGTTCTTATAAAGCAAACTCCAAAAGTTATCCCATTCAGCAGCATCTCAGTTTGCTTTCCGAAACTTACCACTGGAAGCAACAGGACGGCAGCAAAGGCTTGGATTCCCTGCCATGCCTCCAGCATTCCCGTAATTGACATGGCTGGAAAAAATTGGGTGATGATGAGAGCGTCATTGCTACATGACCAGTGATGGCCATCTTTGAAGTTCAGTCAGTGGGTCCCGTTGCCATTTCCTGAAGCATATGTTTTCTTGCCTTTGATAAAGCTGCATGCTCAGAAATCTGGGGTCCCTGGTTAACCAGGAAGTTAAGGAACAATAGTAAAGGCCATCATCTCTGCTTATCATGCCGTTGAAAATACTTAAAAATGCATTTAATTAGCATGCATTTGTATAATTTTAATGAGCGTTAATTAACTATTTGGTGTAGGTGGTCGGGACCGTCATTTTGAAAGGTGCATTTACGACTTAGTGATGGTTTCAGAAGTCTAAAAAAATTAACTTGCATGTCTGAATTATGAGGCAGGTTGATGTGGAAGTTGATTTGCTTTTGTTATTGTTTTTAAATATTTGATGTGTTTTTCATGTAGTTTTTCTTTTCCAAGGTAGGATTCTAAAATCCAAAGTGATTCTAACTAATTAATTTTTTTATCTAACTGAGATTTTTTTACTTTTTTTTTTTTTTAAATCAAGCCTACTTTTCTGTAGCCATAACTGAGATTTTTTAAAAAAGGAGTATTTAGTTCAAAAAAATTTTAACACAGAATCATTAGGGGCCAGTCATCTGAAAAAACTAAATTGGAATAGTTTTGAGGAGAGTTTTCTTAAAATGAATTCCTTAAGTACAGCTAATTGAACTTAAGTATAGCAAATGCATTAGACATTGGAAGCATATCGAAACTCAGTTTTTGTTTTAAACAGAAATATAATGATGCCCTCATTATCAATGAACATGCACGAATGAAAGATGCTCTGGATTACTTGAAAGACTTCTTCAGCAATGTCCGAGCAGCAGGATTCGATGAGATTGAGCAAGATCTTACTTGGAGATTTGAAGGTGTGTAGTGTTCTCAGAGAAGGAAGCCATTAGAGTCTGGTGACTGGAGTGGCAAAAAACATGTTGTATTTAGCATACATAGGTTTGGCGATGCTCAGGGAGTCATTCTGGGTTTAAGAGGATCTTATAGACGGTAGGTCTATTTTAAAGTATTTACTATACATATGTATAACCAGTGGTGTGCTGGTAAACGTTTAACAATCAGCTTTCTGGGGAAACCATGTATACATATATATGTACATACATTTATTATACATTTTATTGATATAGAAGATGGATATAGTACACAATTTATATTAAATAGTAAAAATATTGTAAATTCCATATAGCCAGTGGATTCTCATAGAATGTTTTTGGTGGTTTTGCAGAACTCTTGTATCCGTAGCCAACCAAGAGTTGCACCTAACAAAGAAGTGTAGTTTTTTTTTGTTTTTTTTTTTGAGACAGAGTCTCACTCTGTTGCCCTGGCTAGAGTGCCGTGGCATCAGCCTAGCTCACAGCAACCTCACACTCCTGGGCTCAAGCGATCCTACTGCCTCAGCCTCCCGAGTAGCTGGGACTACAGGCATGCGCCACCATGCCCGGCTAATTTTTTCTACATACTTTTAGTTTGCCAATTAATTTCTTTCTATTTATAGTAGAGACGGGGTCTCACTCTTGCTCAGGCTGGTCTTGAACTCCTGACCTTGAGCGATCCGCCCGCCTCGGCCTCCCAGAGTGCTAGGATTACAGGCGTGAGCCACCGCGCCCGGCCAAGAAGTGTAGTTTTGATATGGATGTTGGTATATATTTTCATTAATGTCATAATTAAATGAAAATGAAACAACAAAGATATATGTTGGAACTTATTTGTCAACGATGTAAGCAGCTTTTTTGCTGAATTATATACAAGTTTTTCAAAAATTGGGAGGATATTTTCTCATTTTTGTGCTATTCATGATGTAATAGCTAAATTTAATCTGCGTTATTTTTTCTATCACTTTCATAAGTCTAGATTATCAACAAAACAATAAATTAAGCACTGAGTTTTAGTATTTTCTTGATTTCCATGTTATGTATTTCCACTACATTCAATTTCACACCACCAATATGTGACTTAACTAATGTTCAAACAGTTTAACAGTAACACATCATTCTAAAGTATTTCTACCATACAGATACAATAGGTATAAACAACTTCAAGAGCATAGATAATGGTGAAAAGTAATAAACTAATCAGAAAACTAGTTTTGGCTATTTATATATGTTTTCAATATGTTCTTGAATTGCAAGTTTATATAATTGAATTTTTAATAATGGCTGTATTTAAAACCTCACATAATTCTTGAATTTAATAATTGACTTTCATAGCCTGGTATGATCTGGTTGTGGCACACCATTGTTTTATAACTATATTTTTAAAGATGGAGTCACACTAAATACACTGTCCTGTATTGTGACTTTTTTTTAACTTAGATATTTTTTTAACTTAAAATATCTTTGCACTCTTTCCATATTAGCATGTACATAGATCCCTTATTAATTTTAACAGCTACCTTATATTAATGTCAAATGCATAGCCCATGATCTGTTGAATTGTTTCCCTATTATTGGGCGCTTAGGCTATTTTCTATTTTTCTTTTATATTCTAAATAATAGTACAGTGAACATCCTTGGAGATCTCGCCCATAATTTTCTAAATATAACTATGTCTAAAATTCCTACATGTAGAATCATTTGATCAAAGTGTGTGTGAGTTTTATGTTTTGATAGATATTGCCAAATTACTTTCCTAAAAGGTTGTGCCAAATTAAATTGGTAGTTACTACTCATAAAATCTGGCCAAAGATTGAGAGATTAACTGTTTGAGCTATAGCTATAAGTCACAGTGTGTTCTAAATTTTAGAATTTATAAGCCATTTGTAAAATGTTTCCCATTTTCAGAAAAGCTGCAGGAACTAGAAAGTGTTTCCATGGATCCCAGCAAGGAGAACCCTAAACTTGAAGACCTCTGCTTCATCTTACAAGAAGAGTATCACTTAAACCCGGAGACAAGAACCATTCTCTTCGTGAAAACCAGAGCGCTTGTGGATGTAAGCTTTCTTCCTCCTTGTGGGTAACAATTGTCCCAGGACCCATTCATTGAAAAGATTGCCCTTTCCTTACTGCATTGCAATGGAGAACCCGTATGTGTGTGGGTTCTCTGTTCTGTTCTGATTATCTATGTTTATTCTCACACTAATACTTCACTGTCTTAATCACCCCAGATTCTAAGTCTTGATACCTGTAGAGCATGTACCTGGTCCTTTTATGTACTTTACAAATTTTTAAATTTTAGTCATTCTAGGGTTTTAGTTTGCATTTCACTAATGACTGCCACGGCTGAGCGTCTTTCATACACTTAGTAGCTATTGATATCTGCTCTGGTGAGGTGTCTGTTCAGATCTTTTGCCTATTTTAAAATTGGTTTAACATATTGTTGAGTTTTAGAGAGTTCTTTTTATATTCTGACAAAAGAGTCCTCTGTCAGAAATGTGTTTTGCAAATATTTTCTTCTGGTTTGTGGCTTGTCTTTTCATTCTCTTACCAGTATCTTTGGCAGATTGTAAGTTTTAAATTTTGACAAAGTTCATTTTATCATTTTTTCTTTTATGAATTTTTGCCTATGGTATTATATCTAAAAGCTCTTTGTTTACCCAAGATCACAAAATTTTTCTCTGTTATCACCTGGAAGTTTTATAGTTTTACATTTTACATTTAGGCCTACAAACAATTTTGAATTTTTGCATAAGGTGTGAGGTATGGGTTGAAATGCTTTCTTTTTTTTTTTTTCCTTTTTGTGTATGGACATCCAGTTATTCTAGCACTGTATGCTGATGAGATAATCCTTTCTCCATTGAATGGCCTTTGTTAACTTAAAAAAAAAAAGCAATTGACTGTATTTGCATAGATCTATTTCTGCATTCTTTATTCTGTTCCGTTGATTTATACACATATCTTTTTGCCCATCCCACATTGTCTTGATTACTGTAGCTTTATAGTAAGTCCTGAAATGGGGCAGTATGAGTCTTTCAATGTTTTTTTTAAGCTGTTTTTAGCTATGTTCCTTTGCGTTTCCAGATACATTTTAGAGTCAACTTATCCACATCTATGAAAAAGTATGCTGGGGTTTTATTGAATATATAGATAAAATTGGGGAGAAATGACATCTTAACAATATCAAGTCTTCCAATCCATGACCATGTATCTCTCCTCATTTATGTAGGGCTTCTGCATTAGTTATCTATTGCTAAGAGACAAATTACCCCAGAACTTAGTGTCTGGAAACAACAAACATTTATTATCTTATAATATCTGTGGGCCAGGAATCTGGAAACAACTGGGTGTTTCTGGCTGAAGGTCTCTCATGAAGCTGCAAGGAAGGTATTGGCCACAATTGCAGTCATCGCAGGGCTTCCAAGCTCATCTAACATGGTTATTGGTGGAAGTGGATCTGAGTCTGCTCATGTGGGCCTCTCCACAGGGCTGCCTCACAGCGTGGCAGCTGGGTTCCCCGAGAGTGAGTGATCCCAGAGATTGAGAGAGAATGTCTAATGTGGAAGCCATAGTCATTTTACAGCTTCATCTTGAAAGTGATGTCCCGTCACATCTGTTGTATTTTTTTTCATTAGAATCAAGTTAATAAGTACGGTTCACATCAGGGGAGGGAATTACACAGGCTCTGAACACAGGAGGCAGAGATCGTGGAGGGCTTAGAAGCTACCAACCACATCTTCCTCGGTTTCTTTTACCGGTGTGTTGTCATTTTTAGCATACAGATTCTGCGCATATTTTTGTTAGACTTATACCTAGATATTAATTTTTATATGCTATTGTAAATGGCACTTTAAAAACTTTTTAAATTTTAATTCATTGCTAGTAAGTAGAAATATAATTGATTTATGTATATTGATCTTATGTCCAGCTACTTGCTGAACTCACTTATTCTGTATACCCACTATTCTGAACTTTGCTTTTTTCACTTAAAAGTATCTTAGAGATTAAATATATCAAGTGACAAAGATCTGTACCATTATAGTTAATTATCACATAGAGTTCAATTCCAAGCAGCTTTTTTTCTCAGGTTTGTCAGTCTGAAAGCTGTACATGTACTGACTTCGGGTTGTTTTCTTTTTGCATGTATTTTAACATTGAATGAATACAAATTGTTTACGAGTAGTGTCCAATTGATAATTGTTTTTCATTTTCAGGCTTTAAAGAAATGGATTGAAGGAAATTCTAAACTCAGTTTTCTAAAACCTGGCATATTGACTGGACGTTGTAAAACAAATCAGGACATAGGTATTTATATATAGTGAATTTGATTTAGTAATATTGTATATATAAGAATATATATAATATATTCAAATTCTTTTGAATGCTTGTATCAGAGTTCAACCAGAGAAGCAAAATAAGTAGGAGATTATACACACACACACACACACACACACACACACACACACATTTCTTATAAGGAATTGGCTTACACAACAATTGGGCTAGCAAAATAAGTCTGAAGTCCGAAGGGCAGTTAGTCAGGAAGGGAAGAGCAGGAACAGGAACCCCACAGGCATGAGCTATTTGGAGTCCGTGAGCTCAGGGAAGGCCGAAGCCCTCTTTCAAAAAGTTCACCTGATTGGGTCAGGCCTACCTAGAATGAGCTCACTTTTGATTTAATTTAAAGTCAACTAACCGATTAGGGAATTTAATCACATTTGCAAAATGCCTTCATAGCAGCACCTAGATGAATAACTAGGAACAATTATACAGTTCAGCCTAGCCAAGTTAACACATCAAAAGTCCATCACAATGCTCAAATACCAAAAACCACTCTAGTCTCATTGCTCGGAGATGTTGCCTCCTGTCATATGTCCTGCAGATAAAGCCAAAGTTGTTTTTTTAAATCCAGTTTGATAACATCACTCTCCTGCTCAAATTCTGAACCAATAGATTAACTGAAAATAGAAATGTTCGGTTTCTTTTTGTTATTTTTTAAACTGTAGATATGCAGCTTTTGTGTGTATTGTGTATTTTACAATTAAAAAGTCTAAATAGAAAATCCTGAAATCTTGCCAGGGTGGTCAAAAGACGAAAGGCTACTTCTGTTACGATCTGGGAGGATCTTAGGTGGCCAAGCCTCACCCTGAGGTTCTCGGTGACTGGCAGTGACAGATCCTCGATCTTCTTATTAACTGTTGTTTATAATAAGCAGCACCCTCCCCCCCATCCTCACTCTGTCCGTCCTCAGTCATCACTCTTTGACTTCCACTTCATGCAATTTTGAAACTTCCTAAATATGAAAAGTAGATTCAGATCTTAAAAAGTGGCTTACCAAACGACGTCCAACACCACATTCTTGTTCATTCAAAGTTCTCTGCAGTCTGACGCCAGCATGAGTCCAACTTGATTTCCAAACTCTGTTATTCCCCCACAAATAGGCACTCAGAAAATATTTTCTTATTTGTTTGTTCATTTATTCCTCCATCCATTCCACAACATTTATTTAGAACTTGCTCCATGCCAGGCATTGTGCTCCTGCCAAGCAGCCTTCCCCACCCTCCAAGAGCTGGTAGAGCTGTCCTCCTTCCACGTTCCCGTGGGAGCCTTTTCTTGCTCATCACACTGTAAATAGCAAAATCTGGCTCGCTGCCTGCTGTCGATGATTCTTGAGCTAAGAATGATTTTTATATTTTTAAATGGTTAAAAAAAATCAAAAGAATATTTCATGACATATGAAAGGTATATGAAATTCAAATTTCAGTGTCCATAAAAAATAAATTTTTTTGAACATAGTCGTCCTCATTCGTTTATGTATCATCTGTGGCTGTTTTCACACCATAATGGCAGTGTTGAGTAGTTACTCCAGTATGGCCCACGAAGCCTAAAATGTTTACTATCCATCCGGCCCTTTACAGAAAAAGTTTGCCAACTCCTGGTTTAGAACAAAGCCTGGCACATGGTGAGTGTCAGTATGTGTTAAATATTAGCTATTATTCACCTACAGACCTTTTATGTAGTAGTCCCCAATGTTTGTTGGTTTTGATTTTACTGCGAATACATGGATTCAAAAAGAATGGAAGGTCCTTATCTTTTTTTTTTTTTTTTTTTTAGACAGAGTCTCACTCTGTTGCCTGGGCTAGAGTGCCGTGACATCAGCCTAGCTCACAGCAACCTCAAACTCCTGGGCTTAAGCAATCCTCCTGCCTCAGCCTTCCAAGTAACTGGGACTACAGGCATGCGCCACTGTGCCTGGCTAATTTTTTTTTTTTTTTAATTTTTTCAGTTGTTTGGCTAATTTCTTTCTATTTATAGTAGAGACAGGATCTCACTCACTCTTGCTCAGGCTGGTCTCGAACTCCTGAGCTCAAACGATCCACCCGCCTCGGCTTCCCAGAGTGCTAGGATTACAGGCGTGAGCTACCGCGCCCAGCCGAAAGGTCCTTATCTTAAAAAAGTATTCTGGATAAAGAAAATTAAAATAAAATTAAAATAATATTTAGGGATTGATTTTTTTTTAAACAACTTTCTAAAAATAAAACTGCCTGCACTTAAATTTTTATGACTTTGAATTATGAATAACTCAAAAACCACAAAGGATCTTTCTACAAGCTCTGAGAGCCCACTGCTAGCCAGGAAGGAAGGGAATACACATTACCTTCCTCTACCTGCCTGAGGTGGGTCTGCCCTGTGAACAGTGCGCGGAGATCAGAAGGTGATTCAACTAATATGGGTCTTTGGGACCCATAAAGTTTGAACTTCAGTGTGCATATTCTTTGAGTCACCCTTTTGGGTGTTTGCCATGATCACACAGACTGGGTGATAATCACCCCTTAAGTTCACTCTGTATTCAGGCAATTTAAATTTAGCCTCCATGATCGTTGGATATTAGACGGCAGCATGTGGCTGTCTTAGTCAAGATCCTTTCTTACCCCCAATTAACAGAAACCCACTGAGGCTAGTCTAAGCACAGCGGGGCTGGCTGCAAGGATCATTACGTCTGCCGTAGAACCCACGATCAGGAAGTGCACTTGGGCTTCTTGGACAATTGCAGCTGGTACTGCAAAGTCTCCTGGATCCTATGTATCTGCTTCATTCTTTTCCCTTTACAGACTGCGCTCTCTGCTTCTCCATTCAGGGCTGCCCCACACCTTCCCAGTTTTCTACCTGTCTCCCAGTCCCAGCTTCAGATTCCAAGAGGGAGAATCTGACTGGCCCAACGTGGTTCAAGTGCTTATTCAATCTAGTAACTGCAGCCAGGGTCACAGGCTCTGTATAAATCAGGGTAATCTAGTTGCTTTGACAGACAACCCCACTATGTCAGAGGCATAACAGAATAAAAGTTGTTGCTCACTTGCATCGACAGTCCAAGCATAGATAGCTGGGGGAGGGGGAGGCTCTGCTCCACCCATCTCCACTCAGGGACCCAGGCTGCTTCCTTCTTATGGCTCTGTCATCCCAGGGGGATCTCCAAATCCTCCACTGTGACCTTACTAGTCCACTGATGAGGAGTAACAAGAGCATGGACAATTCTTAGGGGTCAGGTTTGGAGGAGACATGCGTTACTTCTGTCTGCATGCTATGCTGTTAGTGAGAGTTTAGTCACAAGGCCCCACCTAACTGCAATGCCAGGGAGGTTGGGAAGTGCACTTTAGCTGTGTGCCCAGCAGGAGGAAGAAACAGGGTTTGGTGAACAGATGGCATTGTTTCTTTCATAGAGGAACATAATACAACTGTGGCTACCCAGGGTTTCACCCCTGTGGGTATGGCAGGGAAAGACTCTTAGAGAAGAGAGGTTTGTAGGTGTGTGTTTGTGTGCAGGACAACCCAATAGTGCACACTGTTAAAGTCCTAGACTTAAGTCCAAGGCCGAACTCTGCTGATGCCTGTCAGTTTGCCGCACCTCTGAAACCTCAAGGCTATCATTTATAAATGGGAATTGCAACACTTGCCCCATTGACCTATAAGGGCTTTGTGAAGCTCCATGAATGAGCAGATGTGAAAATGTTTTGTCAGCTATAAACTCTTGTACACACGTAAAGCTGTTACAATTAGCTGTTGATATTTTTGCAAGAGTCAATATTTTTTGGGGGGGAGGGATAATAAAGCTAAAGCCATACAACTAGTAAGTGCCAGAGCTGGGATTTGAACTCAGGCAGTCTTATGGCACAGTCCAAGCTGTTAGATGCCACCCTAAATGTCCTCTCTAAAACAGGCCTTAGGGGTGCTGTGAGATCACAGATATCACAGAGATACTCCCTGGCATGTATTAAGCGTTCCATCATTAGTAATTATTTTTTCAAGGCAAAAGTTCCCTCTTTGGTGAGTTGTATAATACCCTCTTAATCTGACCCAGGAATGACCCTCCCAGCACAGAAGTGCATACTGGATGCATTCAGAACCAGTGGAGATAACAACATTCTGATCGCCACCTCGGTTGCTGATGAAGGCATCGACATTGCGCAGTGCAATCTTATCATCCTGTATGAGTACGTGGGCAATGTCATCAAAATGATCCAAACCAGAGGTGAGAGAAGCTTTGATGCCATTGCTGCCTGGCTTCTGTTTTGTCTAATTTGTCAGTATGTCTGTCATTCCGGCTGCTCTCCTTTACTGAGCCATGGTGAGTTTGTGACCAATGGCACAGTGCACTTGTGTTGGCCCTAATGATGGCTTACTTAGGCTTGGGTGGTTACAATTTTGTCCACTTGCATGTACCCTGTTTTGATTCTTGTTCACAATGATACTGCGTATTTGCCCCATGTTGAGTGACATATTTATGGAAGGATATTTCAAACTTGAATTGAGGCTTTGCCCGTGTGTGGACCTTTGATGGTGGTGCCTGTGGGCTGGTGGACTGGCTCCCTGTATTCCAGAAGGGATACTCCAGAGTTCTTCTGCCCCGTTTGGACTAGATAGTCTCCTAACTAGTTTCCAGTTTCTGTAAGAACAGTTGCCACATTACTCTTCCTGAAAAAAAGCTCTGAGCCTGCCACCTTCCTGTATGGAAACTCCAGTGGCTCCCCAATTTACTTGATGTTAAATAGTTTTCAAAATCCAGCACCTGCATATCCTTCCAACTGTATTTCTCATTTTTCCCTTTTTGTCATTTATCTACTGTCTTTGTGACAGCACTTACAATTTTCTACCCATGTTCTGCTGGTTGTGAACATACTGTATTTCTCCATTGCATAGAAGACTCTTTAGGGAGGGTCTATTTTTCATCTCAGAGCCATCGTAGTGTCTTACTGAGGGCTCATGTTGGATTATCTTAAGGCAGTGTTTCTGATAATATGGCTGTCCAGTCACACTGCACTGCTGGAGACCTGAGAAAGCCAGCCCAAGGTGGGCTCCTAGTTTATCCACGTGTTTAATGGGCAGGTGCACAGCTGCATTTGAGCCCGCTCTTTAACAGCTCAGCTTCCCTAGAAAGTGGGATTTAGTGAACCATATTTGAATTTTAGGAATACCTCTATCCCTGTGTTTACCTATTCTCAGATTGTATCAGTTTTAAATCAAAAATACCAAATGAAATATTTATTTCCTGATAGGTAGAGGAAGAGCAAGAGGTAGCAAGTGCTTTCTTTTGACTAGCAATGCTGATGTAATTGAAAAAGAAAAAATAAACATATACAAAGAAAAAATGATGGATGAATCCATTTTAAGCCTTCAGACATGGGACGAAGCAGTATTTAAAGAAAAGGTAAGTCTGTGTTACTCTTTCAGAATGTGACCGTGAATAGCAGTCAGGGAATGTGAGCATGTTGGTGCCTTTTACCATGTTGCTCAGCGTGTTGTATTAGAACAGTAAGTTTATACGTAATTTTGTCCTGCAGTGACTATCACATTCATTCTGTTTGAATGTCAATGACTGACTCAGGACTGCCTAGGAAGGAAAAAAAAAAATTTAAATGTCAACGAGATTAAAATATATTCTATTAGTGTTAATATCTGAAGTTTTTTTTTAGATCTGAAAGGCATACAGCTAGAATTGCTCTTGACGGTTCATACTGAGAACTACATCCTAACACTGGAAGAAATAGCTCTTCTTAGTCTCTGACTCAAATCTCTCTCTTTCTCTCTACCACCCAGAGTCCTGAGAGAAAAGCTCCCAGGTCACTCTGCAGGTGTCAGAATGCCCATTTGTATTAATAGCTATGGACAATAATTTATACCTTGGAGTAGCATCCCTGTTCAGATGGGTCTCTTGGTAGTGACCTTCATTGTATTGCGATTTCCTTTATAGCACAGAAGCATGAAATCAGATTGGAGAAAGTCAAGAAACACATGCATATACACCCACCCACACTCGCACGCTTTCTCCAGACCCTTTGTAGAGATTTTTATCTCAGAATCTCTGGAAGCATTGAACACTACAGGGATAGGGGAGAGGCTGAACACTAGAATCCAAGGTTCAAATCCCAGTTCTGCCACTTACAAGATATGTGATCTGAGGGGGTTACTCTGTCTTTTAAATATCAATCTCCTCATTTGTAAACCTGGGAACATAACGGTATCTAACTCACAGGGCAGTTGTGAGGATAAAATGATACGTATGCATTGCTTAGTGCAGTGCCTGGTTAAGTGCTAAAGAAATGAGAGCTGTTATTGGACAGAGGCAGGAAGCGTAGTTTAACTTCATGAAGATGAACCTTACAGTTCAGTAGACCAACTCTCCAGTGTCTATGATTTTAAAAAGTCATCATCTCTGTGCCCAAAAAAGTATTGAGAAGTAATGATCGAAAGCAAATTAACACTTATTTAGGACATAATTACAACTTTATGTCAGTGTTTACTAATTTAAAATATTTCTTCCTAAAGCTGGGAAACTAAATGATCTAAAACCACTACTTCCACATTTTTAGGGAGAAGAATTACAGGGAAATTCTTGAGTCCCTCCCCTAGTGTTACTGCAGGGAGGGTTGTCTTCAGTGAGCCACCTGCCCGTCTTGTAGAACATAGGGATATTGCCAGTAAAGGCTTTAAAACCGTGGGTTTTAATAACCACGGCATAATTTAATTTTTATCTCCTCCACTGGGTGACAAGCTACTTAGACTCTCATGAGACAGAGCAGGAAAGCCTGTCAAGGGAGAGGGCGGCTGGCCCAGACATAGACATTCTTTTCTGTCCAGCACAGCAGGACGAGGAGTGAGGTGAGGAGAAAATGAGTTAAGTGTCTGTGGAATTGGGCTGTCTAATGAGCATTTGGGGTTCCCCTAACACCCATAGTAGATGGGCAGAGAAGGTAAATAACACGAGGGAACCCAGAACAAGTGTCGCGGGAAGTCACCGGCAGCTGGGAGCACAGGGTGCTGTTGTCATCCCCGTCCTGTCTTAGATGACCCGCCCCAGGTGCTCTGTTGAAAGAGGAAGGCTTTGCTTTCAAAGGCTTAGTGGAAGTATAACAAGGTAGGGAAAATCTTATGTTCTTAAAACTGAATGGAATTGTGGTTCTTGGTGTTTCTGTGGTGTTTTGATAAGGGCCTGGGGTTTGGATTTGAGCACTCTGATCCCTGTATGTGGGCTTCAGTGGAAGGAAGAAAACTGCACAGAAGAAAAGGAAAAAGTTTACAGCGTCTGCAAGCGGGTGCAGAGGGAGAGGGACGAGCGTGAGTGCCAGGAGACTGTCTACCTTCTTCCCTAGCTGCGCTGTCCACTGTCTGGGTGGCTGCTGCCACCAGCACTGGGACCAGGGGGAACTCTGCTTACTCTGTGGCCATCTTAACACGTAGACAGGCTAGAGGATGTCCGAGAACTGAGTTCCGTGACGGAAGCTTCAGCATTTGGCCCTATTTCATGCCAGAGGAATAAGGTGTGAAGGGTATTCTTGACAGCCGTGGGTTGTGAAAGGTTATATGGAATCAAAATGAGGAAGCCTGCTTTTCCTTCCTCATGGAGCAGAGAACAAGATAGGCGGTGAAAGAAAGTTCACTTTGCACAAGGCACTTCGAACATGATGTGTACCCAAGACTGCACACAGGCTTCCACAGTTTGCTTTTCTCCATGTCAGGTGTGCGGTTAGGCTGCTTTTTCAACCACAGGCTGGGGAGGAGAGGCAGGGCCCTGGACTTAGGGCTTTGGTTGAGCCCCTTTACCCAGTGACTGATTTTTTTACCAGTAACTGATTTTAACCAGTTACTGATTTTAGTTTTAAGTATAGCAGTAGTTTTAACTTACTAGGATTTATAGCTGTTGCCTACAGTAACATTTAAAATACTTGAGATTATTATTTAATTGAAGTTTAATATATAATTTAATACCATTAGACATAAGTGAATTTTTAAAAAAACTGGATGCTCTTTCCTGTCAATCCCTCTGACCCCCAGACTGCCTCAAGCAGTGATTAGAACCATACCTGAAAAAAGAAAATTAAAATTGTTCATAGGGAAATGTGTATCATGGGACCCCAGAATTTCAATTCTAGAAATTTACCCAAAGGAAAATAATTGGATGAACATATGTAATAATTTTACAACAGTGAAAAATTGGATTGAAAACAGGCATAAACACTCTTTATTTTTACAGAAACAATATCATTTTGGCAGGCTAGGGGAGTTAGGGGAGAGTAAATCATACTTGGTTTTCTTGATCAAAACATTCTAGTCTAAATTTTTCTCATAAATTTTATTTGAAGTGGTATAAGGATCAATAGATTCTCTATGTATGATCAGTAACCAGTTGGCAGATATAAGGGGGAGGGAGATTTCCATTCACAGAGACAATAAATGCAGCTCATGTATATGCTGACTTTCACCAAGCCCTGCAAATTCTTTACTTATATTATTAGGCGATCCATGTGGTAGAGCCTCTTACATCACTTTATAGGAGGGAAGCAGTGTCATGAGGCACATCAGTGCCAGTGGATCACGCAGCTAGTTAGTGGTGGAGCTGGTAGAGCCCATCTGTTTAACCCACACTATCTGCTGGCCTACCCAGAAAAGTGTGAAGCAGAAATAAGGACGACTGTGTCGCTTTTCAGCCTTTTGGCTAAGATCAAGTGTAGAAATAAGGACAACTACAAAAATTTTCCTGGGAGATATGGAAGTAAATTAAAACAGAAGAAATGCCCTGCTCTTGAATGAATGACTGACTGTTTTAAAGAATTTTAAAGAATGTACCACAAATTCACTTGTAGGTCTACTGCAACCCATAATCAAAGCATAAATGGTATTTTTAACTTGGTAAAATGGTTCCACAGTTTATATAGAAGAATAAATAGATTAACATAGCTGTAATATTTCTACAGAGATAACTAATGAATGGGGATCACCCCACCCTATACTAAACAAGCGACCCTAATTGGTATTCTTGTGATTCTTGGCATAAGACTAGTCTAACAGACTGAGGCTAACACAGATGGGCATCTACCCTGTGCCAGGCAGGCCTGAGCAGTTATAAACTCATGTTATCTCCCAACAGTCCATAAATTGGACGCTGCCATTGTTCCCATTTTGTATTTGAGGAAACTGAGGCACTTACTGTAAATCATGTAGCAAGTAAGTGGCAGGGACAGGATTTGCTCCTAGGCTATCTGACTCCACCTGGAGCACTTCAACATGTAGTCTGGTAACAGAGAGGGAACCCTCCAAACCAGTGGGACAGGCAGATTCTTCCACAGATGACACTGAGGAAATCAGCATGTTCTTTCTTCCTTCATAATGTTTCAGAGGTTCCTTCTTTTATCATTTCCTTTTGTTTAGAAACCTTCCTTTAACCATTCTTTTAGGGTAGGTCTGCTGGTGACAAGT
The DNA here is from genome assembly GCA_963574885.1 of Lepilemur ruficaudatus. Classification (NCBI taxonomy): domain Eukaryota; kingdom Metazoa; phylum Chordata; class Mammalia; order Primates; family Lepilemuridae; genus Lepilemur; species Lepilemur ruficaudatus. Next base: position 22,720 of record CAUYRT010012803.1, read on the forward strand.
TCTTAGTTTGCCTTCGCATGAGAATGTTCTGATTTCCCCTTCATTTTGAAGGATACGTTTGTTGAGTCTAGGGTTCTGGGGTGACGGTTCTTTTCCTCTAGCATTTGAAAAATATTGTGCCACTTCCTTGTGGCCTCCATGGTTTCTGATGACAAATCTACTGTTATTCAAATTGCTTTCCCCCTATAGGTAAGGTGTTATTTTTCTCCTGGCTGCTTTCAAGATTTTTTTCTTTGTCTTCAGTTTTCTGAAGTTTAATTATAATGTGTCTTAGAGTGAATTTCTTTGGTTTTCTCCATTTTGGGGTTTGTTCAGCTTCTTGAATCTAGGTTTATGTAGCTTGTTATATATATTAGGGAAATATGTTCAACCATTAATTTCTTCAAGTACTTTTTTAAGCCCTGTTCTCGTCTGTCTTTTATAGGAGTCCAATGATATGACATATATTTTAAAATAGTCCTACAGATCTGAGACTCTGTGTTCATTATTTTTTCAGTGTACTTTCTTTTTGTTGTTCAAATTGCATAATTTCTATTGTTCTATCTTCCAGTTCACTGATTCTTTGCTTTGTCCCTTCCATTCTGCTGTTGAGCCCATCTGCTGAGCTTTTTATTTCAGTTATTGTATCTTTCAGTTCTGAATTTTCCATTTGGTTCTTCTTTATGTCTTCCCTTTCTTTGCTGAGCTTTTATATTTTCTCATGTTTCAAGAGTGTTTGATTGTTCATTCAAGCATTTTTATTGTGCTTTAGAATCTTTATTCACACATTCTGTCATCTCACTGTTGGCATCTATTGATTGTCTTTTTTCATGCAGTTTGAGACCTTCCTATTTCTTGGTATGAAAAGTGATATTTTTTTAAATCAAAACCCAGGCATTTTCATATATTTTTTTCTTTATTGAAGTATACTTTACATATCATGCCTTTACTCCATTTTAAGTGTGCAATTAAATGATTTTTAGTGAATTTACCAAGATGTACAGTTAATCACATATGTCAGTTTTAGAGGAATTCCTTCCCCCATTGAGACTCCGGATCTTATTTATCCTTCCGTGTGAGCTGGCTTTTTTCGACACTGTTCTGGAAGGGGAGGTGCGAATGCTGCCTCTTCTTTGCCAGGTGGAGTCATGTGTCCTCTCGTCACACTTCAGAATCTTGCATTTTATTTATATAATAATGTCCAGGGTTCCCCAATCAGCCTCTGTTAATACCAGCACAGCAGATGAGAGAGAGGGAGGGAAACTCCTTTTTACTGCTGGGTGGGGGTGAGTTGGGCTCCCCATGTGACCTCCACTGACACCACAGACAAGGGGGGCTACAGTATCAGGTAGCAGGGCTGAAAGACCTGACTCCCTGCTTAGCCTTCTCTGATGCCACCCAGGTGGTAGTGTTGGGGTGTCTCGTTCATTCTGCAAGGTAGAAATCCAGATCCTCATGCAGCCTGTGTTGGCATAGGTAGGGGTTGGGCCACGGTTTTGTTTTTTCTGTGGTATTTGACTGGAGTAGAGCAGTTGTTGTCTAAAAGTTTTCTGTCTTGCTAGACTACCCCTTTTCTGGTCCTTGGCTACAGAGTGCAGGCTTTTGTTGAGACTTTTTGACTACAACCATAGGCATTTCAGGTTGCTACCTTCTTTAGCTCCAACTCTGGATATATCAGGTGAAAAGGAAACCCAGGGAGCCCGCTACATGTTGTTCCTAAGGTCCGGAGGTTCCTAGCTGGTCTGCCTTCCTCTTGTCACACTTCATAATCTTACATTTTATAATGTCCAGGGTTCGAGTTGTACTTACCCAAAGCCTAAATTTTGGATTAGAATATAGTCACACTATACATACACTTAATTTTTCTGGAATTCAACAATATTCTCTGTGGTTGAAAGGGAGAGAGGAAAGACTTTACATGGTGAGGACCCTTCTGCCTGCCATTCCGTTCAGTAGGCTTATGGCTGGAGGAGGTGTAATGATGCCTGAAACAGTTGGCGTGTATCATGTATCTATTTGTGAAGGATTTTTAAAGTTTTGCCAACCAGTAAAGTAGAAAGCATGGTTCACATGACTATTTTATAGACATCTTCAGTGCTTTTATAGATATTTTTAATGAAGAAAATGAAGGACTAATTGGAGGCCATAATAAAACACTAATATGGACTTAGGAGAACTCATAAAATCTGAGATTTTACAAAGCCAGGTATCATATATTTAAGGAATTTGTATATGAATGATCATATGCATATATGTGTGCATGTCTATGTATATATGTACGCATATGTCTGTATATATGTTAGTTACACTCAAATTACATTTGAGGTTTTTCTTTTTGCATGTAGATTCTCCGTATACAGATTCATGAAAAATTCATCAGAGATGGTCAAGGAAAAGCAAAACCTATACTTGATAAGGAAAATAAAAAATTGCTATGCAGAAAATGCAAAACCTTGGCATGTTACACAGCTGATGTAAGAGTGATAGAGGTAAGTAGCCTTTTGATAAAGAACACCAGGTCATTTTTTAGCAGTAGTTAAAGCTTACCATCTGTTGCTAAAATATTTATAGTAGAACTATTTATGTTGTTATTATGGCCATGATCTATGTGTTTTAAAAACTAAAAAGTGGGCCGGGTGCGGTGGCTCACGCCTGTAATCCTAGCACTCTGGGAGGCCGAGGCGGGCGGTTTGCTCAAGGTCAGGAGTTCGAAACCAGCCTGAGCAAGAGCGAAACCCCGTCTCTACTAATAATAGAAAGAAATTGGCCAACTAAATATATATAGAAAAAATTAGCCGGGCATGGTGGCGCATGCTTGTAGTCCCAGCTACTTGGGAGCCTGAGGCAGAAGGATCCCTTCAGCCCAGGAGTTTGAGGTTGCTGTGAGCTAGGCTGACGGCACTCACTCTAGCCCAGGCAACAAAGTGAGACTCTGTCTCAAAAAAACAAAAAAACAAAAAAACAAAAACTAAAAAGTGGAAAACCCTGAATGTTCGACAGTAAAGAAATAGTTTTTTAAAATTGCTGCACAGCTTAATTATATAGCCATTAAAAACAATGGTTATGCTAAATGCAATGTAGTACCCTGGATTAGATCCTGAACAGATAAAGGATATTAGTTAGAAAGAGTGGTAAAATTCGTAGTTTAATTAAGAATAAGATACTGATGTTAATTTCTTAGTTTTGGCAAATGTACTGTGGTATAAAAGATGTTAGCAGTCAGAGAAACTGGGTGAAAGGTCTACAGGAATTTTCTGGGGTGTCTTTGCAACTTTTCTATAAGTCTAAAATTGTTCCAAAGTAAAGTTTACTTAAAAAATGATTATGGAGCTTATGCAGTGTAACGAAAAACTGCTTCAAACTAATGGTAAAGTAGAAAAAATAACCAGGATACAAAATTGTAAATATGCTATTTTATAGCTGTGTGTGAAATAGCAATATCACTGTCACTGCCACCAAGGAAAAAAGTAAAAACAAAACAAAACAAAACCCCTTTGTACAGAAAAAAAGACTATAGGAAATATACCAAAATGTACTGATGTTTTAGTGGTGCGATTCCATTTTATTTTCCTCTCTTCCAACTATTTTATGGTTTCCAAACTTTTCTTTTGGGATATAGATCACTATTATAACAAAAACAAAATTATAACGAAAACAAAATATCTCCTTATTTGGGAAATATGACATCTACAAGTTAGTCTTCTGTATATTTTTTTCTTAAAACACTTAGAGAAAGGGTTAGAAAAATCTCCAGAGGTTAAGTGCTGGGTGTAACTCTCCTGCTGCTGGTGCAGGGGCTGGGCTGGCTCAGATGCTAAATTATTACTTTTGGATCCCATCCCATCTTCAGAAAGCTGAAATCTGTGATCAGTCCATCTGTTTAGGCAAGAAGCTTGTTAGGAGTCCTAGTGCTAAGTTCCCTTACCTTTCCAAGTCTTCTTTAGCTGTAAAAAGTTCCTATCAGCTTCAATTTGGGTGATTATTCTAATGAAAATGGCCCTTTGAGGCCATATGTTTTCCTGAGGGACTAGTATGTTGGATGTGCGTTTGTTTCCGTGCAGTTTACTGTAAAGTTGACTGTAGGTGGGGCCCGTGGACACAGTAGCCCCTGACCCTATTCAGATGCACATCGACCTTTGTTCCACCCCATATCCTTTGGATTGTGCCTGTCAGGGCCAGTGGTGAACTTGGGCTTCACAGATCTTCAACAGATATGATATCCCTTTTGTTTTTGAACTAATGGAGTATCTACCTTCAGAAACTAGGTTATCTGGAAAATTCTTAATCCTCCTTTTCATGAGGTACTAATACCAGGGTCCTTACGCGTACCTCCACCCCACCTGTACGAGGGAGTCAGGTGCCTAGTCAAGATCCTACTCTGGCCTTCTGGTGAAGCCATTCCTTCTTTCCAAAAGTGTTAAATTAAATGAGATCCACCTGCTCTTTATCGCAGATTATTGTGGAGTTTTGGAAATCACCATGATACACTGGTTCTAATGCTCTCTTTTGTATGTTATTTGATCCTCTCATCTGTAGGACTCCCATTACACTGTGCTTGGAGATGCTTTTAAGAAATGCTTTGTGAGTAAACCACACCCTAAACCAAAGAAATTTTGTACTTTTGAGAAGAGAGCCAAGATATTCTGTGCCAGACAGGACTGCAGCCATGACTGGGGAATCCATGTGAAGTACAGGACATTTGAGATTCCAGTTATAAAAATTGAAAGTTTTGTGGTGGAGGATGTGGCCACTGGAGCTCAGAGATTGTACTCAAAGTGGAAGGACTTTCATTTTGAGAAGATACCGTTTGATGCTGCAGAAATGTCCAAATGACTTTAGGGCCTCAATCTTCAGCTACAGGTAGTAGGTGCATTTGAGTGAAGCAGCAGCTTCCCAGTGGGTATAATCGTGGATCCCTTATACCGCTGTGAAGTTATTTTACCTAAGGCTTATACTGAATTGAATATTTATCCGTTTACCTTCTGTTTATTGTTTTCAACAGTTTGTACTATATCATACATGCAAAGCACAAGTGAATCACAGCACTGAATATTTTGTAGGCCCACAGAGCTCATAGTACTTGGAAAAAATTAAAAAGCCTTCACCTGTTTCTGTTCTCTTCAGAGCCAAATGCCAGTGAACATGCAGTAACCACTCTGTACACACGTTGGGATGGATGGATGAGTGAATGGAATGTTGAAAGGTTTTCCACACCTCCCTTTCTTAACCTACTGTAAACTGGCTTTTGCCCTTAACCATCTACTGTAATTTTTCTTTTCAAGGTTACCAGTAACTCTGGTTGCCAAATCCAGTGGGAACTTCTTGGTCCTTCTATTTGACCTCTGCACTTTTGGTCCCACTGGCACTTCTTTCTTGAAACTCTCCCTTGGCTTCTATTTCTTCTAGTTTTAGTTTAGCCTTTTTTATTGGTTTCTCTTTGCTGATCTCTTAAGTGTTGATAATTCCAAGGGCTCAATATAGTAATATATACATATATGTATATGTAACTATTATATACATATTATACACAAGTATGTATATAATAGTTACATATACACTCATGTTCTCTCTGTAGCAGTGTGGGCATGGTAATCTTAAAACTCTATAGTGGACAACTTTTAGTAATGGGGACATGAAAATAAAATACTTCCTGGGAAATCATTCCTGTTCTTTTAGTTTACTGTATGTCTTGCCCTATTAATCTGTTTTCTTAATCTGTGCCATTTTCCAATAACAGGTGATTTTTCAACACTTAGAGTGTCCTGAGTTAGGTCTCTTGGATGATACTAATTGAGGAAGTTTAATTTGGCTGTCCTTTCTATTTAAAAAATCAGCATATGTATCCAAATGGCATTCCTGTGTCACCTGGCACAGTTTGCTGATGCTTCAGAGAAGTTAGTTAGGGGTTTTCCAGATTTGGAGACAAGCGCCTGAGTTTTGCTACTTCTAGCCAGGCCAAGGTATTTTGTATTCAGGTAAGGCTCTACAGTCATTTAAGCATCTTCCTGAAATAGCTTCAGCTTAGTTATTTGTAATTCACCAGGACCCATTAATGGCTTAAACAAAACTCCAAAAATCATACTGATACTGTGTTCAACACATAAGACCACATAACCCTTTTTAAGTATCACCTACTTATATCTCAAGGCTATCCGGAGACTACCTGATGCACAGCCAGCCACCCAGACTATGCAGATCTACTCTGGACATTAATGGGGTTGCACACTATGGCTGCCTCCCTCTCCATGGGATCTGAGGAGCAGTGGTGTGGGCAGGGAGCCAGAGAAAGTTGCCAGTTACGTAACTTCTCTTTGACTTTTCTACAACTGTAAAACAAGGATAACACCAAACTGTAAAGGTTAGTGGAAGGTTTTTAATTAAAAGAATGTATGAAAATTACATATATAGTAGCTTGATAAGTTACCACTAGTAGTAGTATTAGACAAAATAAATGGATTATTTAAACCAATTTGCTGATAGCTGTTTTTCATTTCCCATTATTTTATTAGAGTATATCTTTTTATATGTGATTGCTTTTTTGACTGCTGTTAGGAACTCTGATAGGAGGTATAAAACATCTATGAGAAATCTATTTCAGAAAAGTTTTTAAGTATCTAAATCAGGGGTCCCCAACCTATGGTGAGTTGTATAACTATCTCATTATATACTGCAAGGGAATAATACACAATAAATGTAATGCACTTGAATCATCCTGAAACCACCCACCCTGTTCTGTGGAAAAATTGTCTTCCATGAAAATGGTTCCTGGTGCCAAAAAGGCTGGGGACTGCTGATCTAAATGGTTCAGTTTGAATTAAGGCGAATAGTCTTCAGCCAACAGAGGAAGGCAGACTAAAGCTGATACGAGAAAAAGTTAGAATTTCCTTGTTTGATTTTTAAAGGGAGTAATGCCATTGCCAGGCATGGCCCCTGGAACAGAGTAGGCACTTGGTTCATGTGGGTTGAATCAAAGAAATGAAGTGCCACCTCTTGACTAATGTCCAATAGCTGGTTATTGTCTTTCTAGATCAAAGGCTGCATTTTAGAACTAACTGGGGAGTCTTTTTCATGAACACATACAGGCATGTATGAAGGAAAGGCCATGTGATGACAAGCAAGAAGGTGTTTATCTGCAAGCCAGGAAGAACACTCTCACCAGAAACTGAAATGGCTGGAACCTTGATCTTGGATGTTCAGCCTCCAGAACTGTGAGAAAAGACATTTTTGTTGTTTAAGCCATGGTATTTTGTTACGGCAGCCTGAGCAGACTAAGCCATGCACCGAAATGATTTCAATGATAAAAACGAACAGATTAACTTCAGGACACTAAAAAAGCTATGATTTTCTCACCATATTTACCTCACTGCTACTAGGCTACTCTTCCTTCTTGTGTATTCCCAAACAGGGCAGAGAACATACTGGTTCCTCAACACTTCTGTAGCTGCGCAGTTCTTAGTTGTAAAAGCAGGAGAACATGAAGGTCATTCAAGCTTCAAGATGATACAGTTGGAGACTTGCTCTGCTTTAAATATTCCAGAACTATAGCCCCCCACACAGCAAAACTCAAGTAAACAAGTATTCACTGAAAATAGATTTAATCTTATTCAAATTAGAAATATTCTGTCTCTGTCTCCCAAACCACCTCCAAAGGTCTCCTCTTGACAAATGACAAATTTTCTGGGGAAAATTTTTAAAGACAGTAAAAGAAAACTTCAGCATCTCTGACTCATCCACAAGGTGTTTAGATCGTGTACTCTGAAGGAAAAGCAGGGAGGGGAGAGAATCACAATCACTACTATGATTTGAAGTGTGCCAAGTTTACGTCAGTTGTTAATATTGGTATAATATGGAAAGGAAAATGACCCTCGCAGGAAAGATTTCATGGAACAGAGGATAAGAGAGGAACAATAAAAAGGGCAGAAGACACCTTCTGAGAAGACTTGCTTGTGTTCAGCTCATGATTAATAGGTAAGAGTGGAAAATCAATGTCCTGTGATTAGTAACTTAAAGACGAGCTTGATTCTGGCACTACTGCCAGAATGGCACCACCATTTCTAGCTTCCAAATTCTAGAAAAAGATAAGAAGATTAACAAAAACAGAGAATGTAGAAAGTCCTGGCTTTGTGCCTGCAAGAATGGCACCCAAACCCCTACGCTCACTCGCTCCGTCCGCAGGGCAGTGCCCCTCTGTGGAGCAGCTGGGGCCTCGGCTGCCTGGTGGCACGGCTTCCTCCCTGGGTACAGCACCACATGCAGGTCTCCCAAGGAGCAGGGGCCTACTTGGCCATCTTGCGGATCATGTAGTTGAGGATGCCTCCATTGCGGAAGTAAGTCAGCTCCACGTCGGTGTCGAACCTCATCACGGCCTGGAAAGACTTCCCAGTATCCAGCTGTGGCACAAAGAAGCATAGAATCAGCTGTGCCAGGAGGAGATTCTACCCAGCCTGCCCTCAGGGTGTGGTCCACACTGCAGCAGCACCAGGGAACATGCGAGGCTGCTGGCCCCGGATGTAGACTATCAATGATGGAGGTGAGCGGTGCCTAAGAATGGTACTAATAGCTTCTCAGTACAGCTCCTCATAACACTGGGATGATATTTTCCAAACCTTCTTTGGGGTCTCCCTGTGGAGATCTGTCTTGGGTCAGCAGGTTTCATTGAAGCTGTCCCTCATTTCATTGAGGCAAGGCATTTCATTTCAACAGGCTGTCCCCTGTTTCATTGAGGCAAGCCGCCAGACCTTTGCCTGGGTGGCTGTCCTGGGACCTTGGCGCTGGGTACTTCATCCTTGCCTTGCTTAGGGATCTGTCATTTTTACCTTTAGGCTATTCAAAGCCTGGGAAGAGACTTAGGGAGGAGGTGAGTATTGCTCACATTTTTATAATAAGACATTTTTTAGGTAATATGAAAATGTCACACCCCTGAGCTTTCATCATGATTATCTGGGCTGAGTGAGATTGGGAGAAATAGGTGACAGGAAGGGTAGTTGGGGTTCGAAGGTAAGAATGGAACTGAGGATAACTTTAGAGAAATAAATCAACAGGCATCATCCTCACTATGTCGAGTGGGCAGGTAGAAAAGGTACAGGCAGGACTCCTAAGTCTAATGCAGTCCTGAGTGATAGACAAGAGCTGTCCGGAAGGTATCCAGCCCTTGTATCCATGGCTGGATGCTTTCCAGACAGCCCTGGTATTCTTCCAAGTCCCGCTAATTTCCTTCTAACAAGATTGATTACAAAGGGCACCAGCAGGGAGATGCTCTGCTTACCTTGACCTGGACTTTCATTCGTGGTCTCAGGTTTTCTGGAATGATGACAGTGTATCGTTCCTGACCTGTGAGTCCCAGGGTGTCTGCATTCTCACCAGGGAGATATTCAAGGGGGATCACCCCCATCCCGACCAGGTTACTGCGATGAATACGTTCATAACTCTCTGCCAGGATGGCTTTGATTCCCTGGTGAACAAAGACAGTGGTGTGGACATAGAAAGTATCCAAAAGAAAACTTGGAACTAAGTACCCATTAATCTTTTACATAAAATTTTATCGTCTAATTGTAAGTAATACAATTGCTAGTCTTAACTGATTGCCTATGATGCACAGCCACTATGTAAGCACTTAATGATTTCTTTCATATACCTGCCACCAATCCTGGGACACAGATGTCATTATTTCTTCCTTTACCAAAGTAGTCTGACCATGTGAGATAACCTCTCGTAGCAAGCTTCCCTTGTTTCTGGAATCTGTACCACAAAACAATATAATTTTCTTTCCCTTGAGTTTTTCTATTGTGGATGTATCAGCAGATACAGAAAATTTAATCAAAAAAGCAATTTTCAGAATAGACTAAATTATTACCTACTGCATACTGCTTTTATACTTCTTATCAAATTATGTTGAATATTGTCTTGATATTAAGCTTCCTAGAAAGTACATTTTATTGGGACTCCATAATTGGCAATATACAGCAGGTTACTGTATTAACTAGAACTCATCGATTAACATTAATTATAATATAAAATACCTTAAAAGGTGTCTTGATATCTAGGACACACCTTTAAGATGCCCTGCATCAGGGTCACTTGAGAGCTTGCTAAAACTGTCGATTCTTAAGTACTACACCAGATCGTGGGGCAGGAGGGGGCTTGTGATTCTCATAAGTTTTGACAACCATGGCTATAGAGCAGTGGTTCTCAAACTCTGCTGCATATTAGAATTGCCAGGGGAGGCTTCTGAAATCCCAATGGCCAGGCCTTCCTTTTATGTATACATGTATGTGTTTTGGGCAAGTGGAAAGCTTTCTAAACACACACCGTTCATGTCCATAGCTCTGTGTAAGGGCTATGCTATACTGCAGATGCCGTAAACCACAGCTGTCCATTCTGCTCTGCCCTGAGCGCAGTCTAATACTGCTGAGTGGCCCAGCCTGGGCAGCTACATGATACTGTGTCTGGCTTCCTGGGCAGCCAGAACTCAGCGGTTCTGTAGAGAAGTCTAGACTCTAGAGAGCCCCTCAGAGCCAGTTCTTTTCTCATTCTCTATCAGATCTTAGGGGTTCCCCACCGGAGTGCTCACTGCACTGGCCTCATGTATGCTCAGCCCTCAACCCCGTTCCTAAAAGCCTTCTGTAATTCCTCTAGTTCTTTTTAGCAGCTTCCAGAAAAAGTAGGCCTTTGACCTACTCATCAAGTAATCAGTGAACATTTTTTTCCCCTTAGAACAAAATGACAAAGATTAAAAAAACATTTTCAGAAGCCTGGATGTCTTGGAGGGCCACCTGTCAGACAGCCACCGTTTTTACTGTACTAATAGATATCAACTTATGTTTCCCAAGTGCATTAATTTACTCAAGCTAACCATTTTTATCCTACTTAAAGCTGGGCAGCACGATTCTTCTCTTCAGGCAATGCTCAAGAGGTAAAAGTTTTGCTCCCTACACAGCCCCTCCTGTGGGGACACCTCAAGGTGGAGCCCTGAGATGACTGAAGGTTCCCAAGAGCTGCCCAGCTATGGACAGAGAGCCTCCCTTTCTCACTGAGGGTCTATAGAGATTTTCACAGGCAGTGAAAAGCAACTGTAAAAAGTGCATTCTCCTAGTTTACTCAAGAGAAATGGAAGCCAAGCTCGTCAGAGTAACTCCTGAAAAAGCCCAGGTCCCTTACTTTTTCCCTTCTGTGAATCTGACAGACAATGTAGCAGCCCTGGCTTATTCCTTACATTCACTTGGGACAATGGCCTTAAATAAATTTGGGGTCTTCAACCTTAGCATATTATGAAAACCATAAAACCTCTCCCTATGGAAAAAGACGTACATGTACACTTCTGCATATATTTTCAGAGACTTCACAGACCTTCCCCCAAAACTCTTCTATAGACACCCCCAAAAGTTTAGATATGAATGTCTGACCTAAGGGAACCAGTTCCCTCCAGATTACCCTTCAAGGAGTGAAATAAATCCAGATCCACCAGGAAGCAGAGGATGAATAAATACTACATGCTTTTTGGAGCCCGCTCTCCCATGACATCTTGGAAGTAAAGCAACAGAATTCATTCCTGGCACCCTCCCCACTTCCCTTCTAATTCAGAGAGGCGGCTGCCTGCTTGGGCAGCTCTGCCTCGTACTCACCAGCAGGAAAGGGCCCTTGGCCGCCCAGTCTCGGGAGCTGCCCGAGCCGTACTCCTTGCCAGCCAGAACGATCAGGGGAAGGCCTGCCTGCTGGTACCGCTCAGCAGCATCGAACACATCAAGCTGAGGAAGAGACAGGCAGGTTTCACAGATGCAGCAGAGGCAAAGAGCAGGACCCACACTCGGGGAGCCCTGGGGAGAGGGGAAGGGGCTGCAGACTGCCAGGTCACTGTGAAGCCAACAGCGACCCAACCAGTCGGCTGTCTGGTCTATAAACAAGGTCCACTGTGATGGTTTATTACAATGTCTGTAACTGCAAGTCTTAGTCTATTGGATACTCCATAGTTCAATATGTGTATTTTTCATTCAATAGTCCATTATGCTGCTATTCACTGAACAAGCATCTACGGGGCTAGGTCCTGGCGATCAATAATTATCTAGGAAGGGTTTGCTTTTCAAAAATAAAATCAGTTATGAGGGAGGCAATTGTGTAGTGGTAAAGAACACTGGCTTCAGAGCCAGACTTTCAGGGTTTTAATCTCAGCTTTTCCACTGTGCTGCCTCAGGGAGTTACATGATCTCTGTGCTTTTGGTTCTCAGTTTAAAACACAGATAATTATGGTCCCTACCTCAAAGAGTTGTGAGCATTAAGTAGGTCGATACATGCAAACAGCTTAGGAGAGCACTTGCGATGTGGTATGTTCCACAGAAGTATTAGCTATTATTTTAAGATAAGTTGGCAGGGTTCTCTCTCAAGCAGGCTATATACGGTTTTCAGGCAGCTTCACAGCATGTGCTGGGAAGGGAAGTGACTCCGAAGACCTGCGACATGTGCCAGACGCTGCTCTGGGTTTTACAAGTCATTCCGTTTCATTTTAAGCCTCAGAGCTTTATAAGGTAGGTGTTATTTCTACTTCACGGGTAAGAAAAATGAGGCTCAGAGAGGGAAATAACTTCCTGAAGGCACCATGGCTACATGAAGTGAGTTGGGACTTAAACGTGGACTTGTCTGACGTGGACTTGTCTGACGCAGAGTGCAGACAATCCCTCTCTCCCACGCTTCCCACTGTGACCAATCCCAACTGCAATACACCAACTGCACTGGCTCCCCTTAGAACCCCAGCAGGCCTCCAAAGGCCTCTACATTCCTTCTTTAAATAGTGGAGACAATGAATTAATGACATGCTAATAAAGTCACCCAATAGTACTTCCTGATAAATATCTAATTTAACTCAGAATTTCTCATTCAAATACAGATACAATTTCAAAGACTTTTTAAGCTTAACTCCCAGAAAATGAGACTTAGTTAAACCATGGTGCAGAATGTCTAAGCAAGAAGAAGGGAAGACTACAGAAAGGCCAGGGGTAGGAGGGAGCTGTGTAAAAACACTAAAATCAGAAGGGAGGAAACCGTAAATATCCAACTTCCCAGAGACTGACAAACGCTAGTTTCTGAAGGAAGCAGAAGAGACAATACTCACGATTTCTCCAGAAGGCAGATGTATAGTCTGTGGTGCCTGCTTATTCAAAAATTTGTTTAACAAGCGAATGTTGGCAAATGTTCCCCGGGCCATGATGGCGTCATTACCTCTGCGGGAGCCGTAGGAGTTGAACTCTCGTGGAGTCAGGCTAATGACACAAGCAGGAAAGGAGCTAGTTTACTGAAGCAAGTAAAGATTAAACTCAGCTTATCCCAGGAAAAGAAGAAAAAACCATAGACCTAACTATTTCTCTAAATCTCCTAAGCATTGTTCTCCAAGGCAGAAAAGCTGTTCTGATAGCTTCGACAGTGGGCAGAGTGAGAGGTGCAATCCACTTTCCCCTGGGGTCAATGTACAGTCTTTCAAATCTAGGTGGAAAAATTGGGAGGAACTCCAAAAAAGAGTATTTGTTTTATTTATTCTGTAGGGTAGCCTATAAAGCTTCATATAAGGTAAAAAGCTAAATTACAAATAAGCAAGAAAGTGGAAGCAAAGAGAATCATTAAGGTAGACAAATCAGATGGAGCCAAGAATAGTGGGAAACATAAAATATGTCCCATAAACTAAGCAGAAGTAGGTTCATATTTGTCCCTGAGTTATCAGGAACTTGATGTGAAGGGAAGACACAAAACTGGCAATGTTATGTCCGACTTTCATAAGATACTATAAAACTCAAAGCAGCACCAAAGAGGCAGAGCAGCTTTTGGTTCTGAAACCAGAGGAAAATCTTGTCTGTAGGACCCAATGAAAGGAAACTGTGCTGTCAGGAACGACACCTTATAAAACATAGTGGCCAGTTCACTAGGCTGTTTATTCAAATCCTAGGGGGTACGTGTGAGTGTTAATATGATTTAATAGTTAGATCTAATGTGAGGATTGAGAAAGTTGTGAATGGCCTTCAGGAACGGGTTAGCAGGTCTAGGAACCCCTGAAACTGTGTCCAAAATGTTTTAAGTATGTGCATTTTTTTGGAAAAGCATTATATTTGCTTTCACTCAATTCTCTAAAGAGTTCATGTCTTAAAAGGAGTCAAGAATCACCCTTAGAAAAAAGGTGTTTGGATTCTGTTCCTCAAATTTTCTCTGGGCCCCCTCCCTGAAGGAGCTGATTCAGGAGATGGGAATAGGAACCAGGAATTTTTTTAATTTTTTTTTTTTGAGACAGGGTCTCACTCTGTCACTTGGGCAACAGTGCAGTGGCATCATCATAGCTCACAGCAACCTCAAACTTTTGGGCTCAAGTGATCCTCTTGCCTAAGCCTCCCGAGCAGCTGGGATCTACAGGTGTGCGCCCCATACCTGGCTAATTTTTCTATTTTTACTAGAGACAGGGTCTCATTCTTGCTCAGGCTGGTCTCAAACTCCTGAGCTCAAGTGATCCTCCTGCCTTAGCCTCCCAAAGTGCTAGGATTATAGGCATGAGCCACTGTGCCTGGCCAGAAGCAGGAATTTTTATGCCCCACATGATTCCTATTGAAAGTCAGACTGGAGAACCACTGACCTCTATTATTATTGGTATATTAGATCACAGTAGATAAGGCCGGTTGGTATAACACCTATTAGTATCAGCATACGAAGGATCAACGAATAGATGAGTAAACTGTAAATCCTCGAAGCAGTTCTCTGTAAACATTAAGCCTCTCAACCAGGACATGGCAATGCCTTTCAGGTTCTACCTCTGCCCAGTGCCTCAGGCATAACCAGGCTCTGCTACAGGGTAAGAGCAGAGCCTTGGACTTTAAGGATCAGCCATACTGGGAGAATGACAGTTGGGCCTTATGTATACACTTGCTTAAAATGAAGGTCCCTCTCCTCTTCCCCCTGCTGGGACTCACATGCTGGTGGATCATCCCATGGAAGCTATTAAGCAGCAAACAGAAAAAGCAATTGGTTTTTGAGTCCCAGTATTTGCTAAAAAACCAAAGAGTGTGATTCCAAAGGAACAAGGTGAAAAGAGAAATACTAAAACCGCATTCACTCCACTTACTCCAGGTTGGCCTTTAGACTTTCCCGCCTCATTCACACTTACCCTCTGTTAGTTAAGTAGCGAGCAGCAGGGCTGTTTCTTGCAATATTTCCAGCTGGAGAGATATGGTCAGTTGTTACTGAATCTCCCAAATTTAACAGCACATAGGCATCCACTATAGATTTAGGGGGCTGAAGATCCAAAGTCTAGCAAAGAACACAACAAGTCAGCGTTGGCCCAGGTTTTCTCAGACAAGTCACCAGGTGAGTCTCAACTGCAGTGGTCCACGGACCTGAACCAGATGACAGCTCTACATCAATGCACGGAAATTTCTAGTTTTCTGGTTTGCATTGGGGATGTTGAGAAAAATAAGGTGTATTTACTCAAACGTTCATTCCTCAACCTTGAAGAAAAAGCAAAGCATTGGCACTATCGTCTCAAAAGCAGTAGGAAAACAGATGCAAATGACATTCTCTTTTTTCATGCTCACGGAACTCCTCAGATACTGAGGACAACCAGGATCTCGACTTCTACGGCCAACTCTGTCCCACAGTGACCCACCCAGAGAGCATGGACTTCTTGATCATTGGTTTCAGGGAAAATGTTCCACGTTTTTATGGGTATAACATTCAATACGGCAGGCTTTGGGGATGTTCTCCTAGAATAGTCCCTCAGATGCTACCGGGTCTATGTCTGGGTGGAACTGATCACCAGGTGCCTGTGCATAGCCACACAGAAGCCCTGGACAGAGACACTGTAGAACCACTAGAGCCAAATACCCCAGCCTCCCCAAACTCTGCCCAGAGTTATGTGCTTGGCTTTGCAAGGGTTTTAATGAAATGGGTAGTCAAAGCAAAGGTACGGGGTGATAAAGTAGGTTTGATAAGGAAAGAAATCTTTTGGAGAACTTATTTTGTTAAAAAATAAAAAGTCATACCAGGTCTTCGAAGAATGGTGGTGATTTAATGTATGTAGATTTGGGATTCCAGAAATACAGCTTATCTGACGGGACTGCTAAGGCATTCCAGCTTTCATTCACAGTCTTAAATTTAAAAAAAAAAAAGGGAAAAGAAAACCAGATCTAATCACATTCCACTCTAGGGAAAATTTAATATGCAAACATAAAATATACATTTAAGCTAAGTGGTACAATACAAACCATTTTTATTCTAAATAGTCACACAAAAGAGTTCCTTAATACTAAGATTACATCATGCTAAGTAACTTAAAAATGTACATGTACTGTGATGGGCAGCCTCTGAGATGGTGAGAATGATCCCACCTCCTGGGACTCACTCCCTTAGGTGACCCACTACTGTGGAGTGTGGGCTGGACTTAACAACTATCCCTAAGATTAGGTTATAAAGAAATCTGCCTTCTGTCTCTCTTGCCGTCTTGCTCCCTTGCTCTGATGGAAGGCAGCTGCCATGCTATGAACAGACCCACACAGCGAGGCACTAGCTAACAGCCAGCGAGGACCCGAGAACCTCAGTCCAACAGTCCGTAAGGATCCTGATCCTGCCAACAACCACGTGAGTGAGCCTAAGTGGATTCTCCTCCAGAGACTACAGAGCCAGATGACACCTGGACTGGAGCCTTGTGAAGGCAGAGGCATCCAGTGAAGCTGCACCTGGATTCCCGATCCACAGAAACTGACAGGAATAAATGTTTGTCGTCTCAACTCACTAAGTTTTGGTATAATCTGTTGCACAGCTATAGAGAACTAATACACAGACTTATAAGTAATTTGTGAAATAATAATCCAGATTGTACCAAAGGGGAAATTACTGTGTGAATGTTTTAGGAAGTAGATTTCCAGGTCACAAAGACACTGGATAGCAAATGACAGCTGTTATGCATTAAGATGGCTTGAATTCTGTCCACAATCCATTAACTCAGCCATTGGAGAAACACATTTAACCCAGTGCCTACCAAGCTTCCTAACAACATGTCCCAAGGAGCAGCTTGTAGAAGGTACAGTGTGTGAATACCACCCCATGTCACCCTCGCCCCAAACAGTTCTGCTTTTATCTCAAGACCACCAGCTCTGGTCAGAAGCCCTTGGGTCCGCCAGACACAGAAGGCAGGGAAAGGTGTAACATCCAAGAGGCTCAGAAAATGATACTGAGCTCCATGCATTTTCTCCTATTTGTAAAATGAACAGAGGTAGGTGCTTCCTACTGTGTGGGCTTAGTTTTTTTTAAAGCATGCAAATAATACATTCTGAAAGGTGCATTCAACCAACTCACTCCACCTCAGTGACACCAGGAAGTTACCACCAGGGGTCCTCACCATAGCAGACACACACCCCAGGGTGTCTGAACAGGGGGTGGAGGCCCATCTTGCTGAGTCACCTACTTGTCCAAATCTGGGAACATGTAGGGGATGTGGGGTTTGTGAAAATGTGAGTCACGGAAAAAAAACGACTGAGAAACACTTCCCCAGTTATCTGAAGAAATAAATGTTACTTTTTACAGTTTATATTCCCATGAGCCTCAAGGTCTGCAGACAGGACACAAAGCAGTGGCTTTCCCCTAGATCCTTGCAGGGCTGCGAGGGCAGTGTGGGACCTCACCTCTATTTTCTGATAGACCTCTTTAAACATCCCAGGGATGACGTACTGGCGCTCTACCGCCTGGATCTCGTCTCTGCTTGGCCAAATATCTTTCAGAAATACCTGTTGGCCCTTTGCATTTACTCCTGGAGAAAAAAACGTTTATTAATGAGAAAAACTTTCTAATGCCTCATTTTCATTATCACGCACAGTCCAGTCTCTTCCTTCTCAGTAGGCATAGGCAGTCACATTCTACAAAGCCCGTGGGAACACTGAATTAGTGGATACTCAATCACTGCCCTGGTCACAAAAGTGTGACCAGAGGCTTGTAGGAACCTAACCCTGTATCAAACGATCAACACACAGCTTTGTTTTATGTATGCTTCTGTTTAAAGACACCTTACTTAATATATTATTGACACTCACATATTGTTGACTCATTAACAGTCGACTTACAGCCAACGGCACTGTAACTCATGCCTGAATGAAGCTTATCTAAACGCAAGGCCCGTCACAGTCTTCTTGTGCTTAGCAACACCAGGCAGAACTTCAGGACTATGCTCAGGGGCCATTTTAACTGGTGAAATCATCACAAAAAGCACAAAAATATGAAAAACATGGCACTAAATAGACTGAGAAAAAGATACTTGTTTATAGTATGAGAGCTGAAACAAGAAGGCGGAGCGTGGCCTTGCTGGACCTCAGTGTGGAAGGCACATGTTGCGTGACTTGAAGTTTTCACTCCTGTGCTTGTCTGTGAATGACCATGAATGCACCACAGGTATTGATTTGGGGGTTAAAATATATTTCAGTGAGTAGGAAAATTTGCAAATATAAAATCTATAAATAATGAGGATCCACTGTACTTCTAAAGTTATAATCTCCTAAAAGTAAGGGACATTGTTTTCGTATTATCTAATATGCTTAGGGTGGATAGCAAGCAGCAAGCCCAGAGGAAAGGACATAATGTATCATTTTCCCTGAATTTTGAGAAGCTGAACTATCCGGAGTGTGTTCCTACAGAGTACGTATTAAAACAATGCCTATCATTACATTACAGCAGGAGCTGGACAGGCAGGACCTGCAGGAGAAACCAGAACAGCAAGATCTCTATTACTATTGGCATTTACTTCCCTTTTGTCATCCCTTACCCTCAACAGATTCTTACTTAACTACTTCAGTTATGTCTTAGCTGTGAATTGAAGATTCTTCTCTTTGTCTCATCTCTGGAGAGTCTATACTTCATTTTTTATTACGGAAAGCAGCAGCTTTCTTTCAGTAATATTTTCAAATGCACTGGAGGAAAATTACGGCCACAGAAACAAAATCTTACCCAATGGCTCTTTCTCAAAGTCGATTCTGATGGTCCCAGCAATGGCATACGCTATTACTAAGGGGGGGGAGGCTAAATAGTTGGCCCGGGTGTTGGGGTGGACTCGACCTTCAAAATTCCTGTTCCCAGATAGTACTCCAACAGCTACAAGGTCTCCCTGGGAAGGCAAGAGAAAAATCAGGTCACAAAAAGAAGAGATTAACTAGGCTTACCATCTTGGACCATTTGCAATAGTTTTCTCATCACAGGGATGTAACTTTAAGCTGTCCTTTCATCTGATCCTCTCCTACAACAGGGCAGCAGGGTACACAGCGGAGTCCCTGTGAGAGACACTCTGGGTCAAAAGAAGCAGAGACGTGTTTGGTGATCAATGCTCATGAGAAAATACCAGATAGGTTAGAAGGCAACATCCTAGTTATTGCTGCCTGGGGCCCAAGAACAGACAAGAAAAGACCACAAGTTGATAGCTAACGGAAACCACAATGACTTCTATAGATTCTATAATTAATGCAAAGCAAACCGAATAGTTTTTTCAAGGCTACAGAATTTCTGGGACAAAAATCAAGCCAAAGCAAGTTTAGATTAGATTCATTTATGATCTAGATTAGATTCATTAGATTAGATTCATTTCTTTAGTTTAGATTCATTTATGTGGAGACTTGTCTCACTTTGAACCGATTTTCAAATTCCGAGTATCAGACAATTCTAGGGCCCTTTGTAGTCAACACTAGCATGTACTGGGCACTTACCTGTGTGTCAGGCACTGCACTAAGTGTTTTATGTTCCTCCTCATCATCTGAATTCTCACAACTCTGTACAATAGATACTATCTTCAATTTACAGTTGTGGAAACTTAGGCACAAACAGGTTCGCTTAACTTGCTCAAGGTTGGCTAGTAATTTTAGCTCAACTCCAAAGACCATACTCTTAACCACATCCCCTGCTTTCATGGACCATCTTGAAATGAGCAGCATTTTGGTCACACATTGTGTGAGAAGAAACAACAGCTCTGAAGACCTGCAGGCTCCCCTGTATAATTACCTGCGTGATGGCGTCTACTACGGGTTCAGGTAAGGGCCCGCTGTTGCCGATGCAGGTCATGCAGCCATAGCCCACCACGTCAAACCTGGAGGCCAAAGGGAAGCACAAAAATGAGAACAACTTTCAGTGAGCCCTTCTGCTGATGACAGTTCCTGGAGGCCACCGGTCAAAAAGGAACTGCAGCGCATGGTGTTTAGTACAGTGCTCTTTCTGTAACGCTTTCACTCTCGGGAGCATTCTGACACAGCATATCTAAGAATACTATTCATGTTTTTTTACTTACAGAAAGGAGTTGAACTGCATGATCTAGAATTTTTAGAAGCTGAACTCAGATACGCCACTTAATGTCTCTATGGAAATTGGAGAGACTGTATTTGGCAATACAGTCACGCACTGCAAACGTTTTGGTCAACGACAGACCACATATAGACAGTGGTCTCATTATCATGGTGCTGAAATGTTGCTATCACCTACTAACACTGTAGCTATCATAATTACAGTGCATTACGTTGCATTACTCACAGGTCTGTGGCAATGCTGCTGTAGACAGACCTACTGCACTGACTTTTAATCATGATTTTAGAGTGTGCTGCTTTCACTTAAAAACAAAGTTAACTGTAAAGTAGCCTCAGGCAGGTCCTTCAGAGGGTATTCCAGAAGGAGGCATTGTTACCATAGGAGATGACAGCTCCATGTGTGTTACTGCCCCTGAAGACCTTCCAGTGGGACAAGATGTGGACATGGAAGACAGTGGTATTGATGAACCTGACTTCATGTAAGCTAATGGGTGTGTTTGTGTCTTAGTTTCTAATAAAAAGTTTAAAAAGTAAAAAAAAAAAAAATTGAGTCCTTGATTTGGTTCTCAGTTTGACTGTTGTTGGTATATAGGAATGCTACTGATTTCTGTACATTGATTTTATAACCTGTGACTTAGCTGAATTTTTTTATCAATTCCAGTAGTCTCATGGCAGAATCTTTGGGGTTTTCTAGATATAATATCATATTGTCGGCAAAGAGTGATAGTTTGACCTCTTCTGCCCCCATTTGGATGCCCTTGATTTCTTTCTCTTGTCTGGTTGCTCTGACTACAACTTTCAGGACTATGTTGAATAGAAGTGGTGATAGAGGGCAACCTTCTCTGGTTCCAGTTCTAAGCAGGAATGCTTTCAATTTTTCCCTGTCCAGTGTGATGTTGACTATGGGTTTGTTATATATGGCTTTAATCATTTTTAGGTAAGTCCCATCTATGCCTATTTTGTTACGTGTTCTTATAATGAAAGTGTGCTAAAATTTGTCAAATGCTTTTTCTGCATCTATTGAGAGGATCGTATGGTCTTTCTTTTTACTTCTATCTATGTGGTGAATTATATTTATAAATTTGCATGTCTTGAACCATTCCCACATCTCTGGGATGAAGCCCACTTGGTCATGATGGATTAATTTTTGATAAGCACCAAATTCAGTTTGCTAGGATTTTGTTGAGAATTTTTGCATCTATATTCATAAGGGATGTTAGTCTGGAGTTTTCTCTTTTTGTTGTGTCCTTTCCTGGTTTTGGTATCAGGGTGATGTTGGCTTCATAAAATGTTTTGGGGAGGATGCCTTCCTTCTTGATGTTGTGGAACAATTTCTGCAAGATAGGCACCAGTTCTTTTTAGGTCTGGTAAAATTTGGGATGTACCCAAAGGAAAAAAAGACATTCTATAAAATAGACAACTGTACTAGGATGTTTATAGCAGCGCAATTCACAATTGCAAAGATGTAGAAACAATCCAAATGCCCATCAATTCATGATTGGATTAATAAAATGTGGCATATATATACCACACACACACATATGTATATATACTCAACCACACACAAAAAATTGTGATCTAGCACCTCTTGTATTATCCTGGATAGAGCTGCAGCCCATTCTACTAACTGAAGTACCATAAGAATGGAAAAACAAGCACCACATGTACTCACCATCAAATTGGTATTAACTGATTAACACTTATGTGCACACATAGCAGTAATGGCCATCAGGTGTCAGGCAGGTGGGAGAGTGAGGAGGGAATGGGTATATCCACACCTAATGGGTGCGTTACGCATTGTCTGAGGGATGGACACACTTGAAGCTCTGACTCAGGTGGGACAAAGGCAATATATGTAACCTAAACATTTGTACCCCCATAATATGCTAAAATAAAAATAAATAAGTAAATAAAAATAAATAAATATGTAGTATATTTGTATTTATTTCTCAGTAGTATATAAATAGAATTGTGGAAATTCAGATTATATCTCATCCAATGATCTCATAATTAGGAAGTTGTTGATTAGTAACTTGCTTTTCAGAAGTATTGGAGTGGATTTTCCCCCTTATTTATACATTTAGGAAACAAAGTAAAGAATAAAGAATAAAAGAAAAGGCCTGGATTAACACATCCAAGATAATATTTAGTTGCATGTTCTTCCAATCTTTTGTACTCATGGACATATATTTATTATTAAGATTAAAGTTATTGTATAAGACTGTCCTAAAAAAAGTAAAAAACAATTAAAAATATAAAAAGCTTATAGAATAAAGATATAAAGAAAGAAAATATTTTGTACAGTTGCAAATGTGTTTATGTTTTAAGCTAAGTGTTATTACAAGCGTGTCAAAAAGTTTAAAGAAATTAAAAAGTTTACAAAGCAAAAACATTACAGTAAGCTAAGGTTAATTTATTTTTAAAGAAAGAAAAATGTTTTTATAAATTTGGTTTAACCTAATTGAACAGTGTTTATAAAGTCTATAGTAATGTACAGTAATGTCCTAAGCCTTCACACTCACTCCCCACTCACTCACTGACTCACCCAGAGCAACTTCCATTTCTGCAAGCTCCATTCATGGTAAGTGCCCTGTACAAGTGTACCATTTTAAATCTTTTACATAGTATTTTTACTGTCATTTTCTATGTTTAGATATGTTTAAACACACAAATAGTTATCATTGTGTTTCAGTTGCCTATAGTATTCAGTACAGTAACATGCTGTGCAGATTTGTAGCCTTGGAGCTATAGCCTAGGTGTGCAGTAGGCTAAACATCTAGGTTTTTGTAAGTACAGGTACACACTATAATGTTCACATGACAGTGAAATTGCCTAACGAAGCATTTCTCAGGATGTACCCCAGTTGTTAAGCAATGCATGACTATACACTCAAGGATAGATAGCAAACTCAGTACAAAGGTTACCTAGGGGGAGAGAGGGAAAATGGAAGTGGAACTGAGAGGAATGAAATTAAAAGAGGAAACTTGTGTGGAACAATGATGATAATAAACCAAACAATATGATTAATATGATTAGTTTATTACTTTAGTTCTGAGGTTCAAAAGGATAACACAGGAATGGGCTGAAACTCACACAAAAAGTGGTGAGCTCAATGGATCAGGGTACAGTGGAGATATTTAAAAGGCAGGATAAGATTAGGGCTCAGATGGGATGGAGAGAACGCGTGGGTTTTAGAGTGCCAGGGTCATGATAATTAACATATTTGGGCCACCAAAGACAGGGACAGGAGAACTGGAGGCTATCTTCTGATAATGTTTTAACAAATGAGTGATAATTTTATTTTAACTTTTTTCCAAGACATTATTTACCAAGTTTTGCTTGCATCAGAATCAACTGGAAAGTTTGTTGGTGCCCAGATTGCTAGTTCCCACCTCCAGAATTTCTCACTCAGTTTGAGGCCTGAGAATTTTCATTTCTGACAAATGCCCAGGTGATGTTACTGCTACCGGTCCTGGTTCCGCACTATAAGAAAACAGACACTGCTTCATTATCTCAAAGCCGGGAAGCTTCAGACTCTCTGGGGCTCTCTCTTACAGTACTGTGAAGGTATGGGGCAGTCATTTATATAACTTCATGTTGGGTAGGAATGAGGGTATGCAGGTGGCACGGGCCAATGAGGATTAAGAAATAGAAGACACAACAGTGAGAAATGACCATTTAGGGACTTTCCCTCCACCCGGGCATGCGCAGAAGAATGGAGAACCTGTCCTCGGGTAACCTTTGCTCATTAGCATAGTAAAAATCACACCCCCTAGCGCCATGACAGTTCCAGAGCCAGCCCTAAAAGGACAGAAAATGGGAGGGTGCATGATTCTGGAAAATCTCCATCCACTTCCCCCAAAAAACATGAATAGCTCACCCCCAACATAACATATTATTAGGGATTAGCATAAAGGACAGACCTTAACCCTGGGGTGATGCTGTTCCTTATTGGAACAGCCCGCTCTCTACCGATTTTGAGAGTGCACTATACTTGCTGCTCTCTGTTTTTAAACTCAGGGTCTTCTCCACTTGTGGAGACAAACCCGTTCCTTTCTCTTCCAAACGTCCTTTCACTTCGTACCCCTTGCTTTGCAATAAAGGCTGATTGTGTGGAATCGCTTCGCATCTGCCATCTCTCCATCCCACTGGCCCCGCTTGCAATTCTTCTAAGCAAGAAGCCAAAGCACCAGGACATCTGTCCAATACCACATAAACCCTAACACTTCAGTTCTTTAAAAAGTGCTTAATGTATAGAAATATTCAACAAAAGTTTGCTGAATGAATGAATGGCTCATTCTGGTATGTTGAAATGGAAGTTTGTGGAAAGCTAGAAGATTTATCCAAATTATGCTAACAGTTTTCAGTTTCCAAATTCAGTTACCTTCGTAGTGTATTATGTATGTGTTAATGGAACCAGAGGTTGGAAAGAATCCTTCCCTACTTCAGTAAGAAAGACTTCAATAAACAAGGAGCATTGGAGCTGAGTCTTGAAGAAAGAAGAAAGAGGGACTAATGTGAGATAAAGTTTGAATGTGAAACTGGAAATTCAAATGACACTTAAGTAGTCTACCCTGTTTTGTTTTGATATAGTCAGTCATTTTCAAAATGTGCACCATGCATATTTTGAGAAATCCTGGGGTATATAGGTCAAGAGAAGATAAAACTGGAAAACAACTTGACCATATTGTATGGCTTCTTAAATGCTGGACTGAAGGGTTTGTGCCTCATTCTGTAGGCAGTAGAGAACCTTAAAAATCTCTGTGCAGTGAAATTACATGATTGGTGCTGCTCTTTAGGGTGACGATTTAAACAGTAACCTAACTTAAAATCTTGCCTAAAGGAGGAGGAAATTAGATTCTGGGCTTGCTGTCTAGATGTCCAAAACAAAAACAGCAATGCTTCAGCTCACTATTTAGGTGTGGTAAACTAGGAACACAAATCATATGTATTTTATTTATTTATTTTCTGTTTCAAAATACTAAGAAGGTGCAAATGTTTTTGTTACATGGATACCTTGCATAATACTTAAGTCAGAGCTTTTACTGTACCCGTTGCCATGACACTGTTAATTGTACTCAATGGTTTTTACCCCTTATTCCCACTCCATCCTCCTCACTTCTTGATTCCCATAATCCTTTATATCTCTTTATGCCTGTGCTGTGCCCATTGTTTAACTCCCACTTATTGGTGAGTACATGTGGTGTTTGTTTCTCCATTCCTGAGACATGTCTCTTAGGATAATGTTCTCCAGTTTCATGCAAATTGCTGCAAAAGACATCGTTTCATTCATTTTTATGGATGGGTAGTATTACACATACACACACACACACACACACACACACATACACACACCCATATTTTCTTTGTCCACTCATGAATTGATGGGCACTTAGGTGATTCCACATCTTTGCAACTGTGAACTGTAATGCGATAAACACTTGAATGCAGATGTCTTTTTGATTAAATGACTTCTTTTCTTTTGGATAAATACCCAGCAGTGGGATTGTTGGACCAAATAGTAGGTCTACATTTATTTCTTTGAAGAATTTCCATATTGTTTTCCATAGAGGTTCTAGTAATTTGCAATCTCACCAACAGTGCATAAACATTCCTTTCTCTCTATGTCCATACCAGCATCTATTGTTTTTTGACTTTTTAATAATGGCCATTCTGACAGGGGTGAAGTGGTATCTCATTGTGGTTTTAATTTGCATTTCCCTGATGATTAGTGATGTTGAACATGTTTTCACATGTTACTTGGCCATTTTTCTATCTTCTTTTGAAAAACTTCTGTTCACATCTTTTGCCCACTTTTTAATGGAATTGTCTGTTTATTGCTGATTTGTTTCAGTTCATTGTAGATTCTGGATATTAGCCCTTTATCGGACGTATAGTTTGCGACCATTCTGCAGGTTGTCTATTTACTGTGTTGATTATTTTCTTTGCTGTGCAGAAGCTCTTTAGTTTAATTAAGTCCCATTTATTTATTTTTGTTATTGCTGTATTTGTCTTTAGGGTTTTAGTCAGGAATTCTTTGCCTATAGCCACTGCCACATTATGGTAATAAATGTCATCTTATAAGCAAGTGATTAGATTCTTCTGTTTTTTGGTTGTCCCTGTGGAAGAAAATCCAGAGGTGAGTGTCCAGAAGAGAGAAGCCACTTGTTTCTCAACCCCTGATGGCTGTTCCTAAGACTGCTTGCAGCAACTTTTGGACTTCAGCTGCTTGCAGCAACTTTTGGACTTCAGCTGCTTTCAATAGTATCTTTATATCTTCTTCAAAAAGATCATCTCATTGAGGAAAGGGTTATCATAAATTATAATGGTTCTTTGAAAAGGCATCATAAAATATGAGAAGTTCAGACATGGAAAAAGGTAAAAACAGGATTACCTTATAATTGTCTTTGGTTCATGGTATAATATAACACATATATGATGGTGAGGGTGCCAGAAATAGCCTATGAGGTCATGACAGTTGAATAGCACAAAGATAGAAATCACTGTGCAGAAAAACACCTCAGACTTAGTCCTCTGTGTCTTGTAAGGGCCTTAGATGTCTAAGCTTGAGATAGACTTTATATGGGAATAGGCTTTTCTAATATGCTTCCAGAAGCTCAAATCTACCATCTGGTTGAAGCAGCTGTGAGGAAAACCTTTGTTGTGTTGTTTTGCAATTTGTTTCTGCTAGTGTCAGACAGAACCTCAATGCAAGAGGAAAAGGATGCAATACAAACAAAACAAAATTATTTAAAATAGATCATTGGAATTAGGGTATCAGAAGTGGCTAGGAAATAGCTGGCATGCTGATAAATTCTACTGGGCACATAAGGAGGATATTTCTAGGAATAGTGGACCAGAGAAATGACCCTTTTTAGAATTTTAATTAAATAACCAGAATTAAAATAATGCTTCTGATTTTAATATTGGATCATGAATACAGGATATGTGTCCAATATTATACAAAACAATTTGATAGTATATTAACATTAAAAAGTTCCACTGAAGTACATCTTTAATAAGAAATCTGATTTAGAAGTAATTTTTTTTTTAAGCTAATACAGACAATTTTACTTTCTCTATCAGGATGGGTAGCTATTTCTTTGATAAAGCACCAGATGAAACAGTGAAGGTTTCGTTTTAAACACTAAATAATCAATATAATGGGACATTCACATTTTTTTTTGTAGTGAGCTAATTTCCCAAAATATATTACCACTCAAGTTGACTTATCTTGTTACATTCAAAAACCTACTCTGTCAAAGTAGTCCAGAGAGTACATACATAGGGCTCCAACTGTATCTACGTACAACCAACACTCCATTTTAAGTGTACAATTAAATCAATTGCAGTGGATTTACCG
>CAUYRT010012804.1:0-15013 GCA_963574885.1 Lepilemur ruficaudatus
TTTTTTTTTTTTTTTAATATCATGCTGCTCATGAAAATCATTACACTGGTACAGACTCTTTTCCCTGCATGCAGATTTACAATATATTTCATCTCTGAAAATCTCTTTACTATTTATTTTGACAACTTTATGCCAAATGGTATGTAATTTGCAATACTATTTTAATGTCTAACTACCTTCATATATCCAATGAATTAATTTTGTACCATGAAATCATTTTTATGTGGGTTGGAACTCAAACATAATAAAGCCATTATGAGGAAAAATACAAAGTCATCCAATGTAAACACTAATAAGAAAGTTCTATGAAAATAAATCAGCTGAAATGGACAGCACCCTGTTTGCCAGGTGTCTGAGACAACCAATCAACATGTTCCATGTATATGAGATGTTTAAAAATCTGAGCACTGTTAAGAACATGATACATTTTTATGAGAATCATAATCTTATAGTTCAAATTTCAAGGTGCTAGACCATTGCCAACCACTAGTTTTTCACAGCTTTCACATTGAAAAACAGCAGCTTCTCCCTTGGCTTACATCATCTTATCAATTTGCTATCCTTTAAAAAAAAAAAAAAGGACACAAAATTTTCAATGGTTGTGATAATCTGTGCTGTGACTTCTGTTTTATATCTGCAGATGCACCTGTATCTTACACCCAACCCAGGATGTTTGCTGAGAGCTATTTAGTAGCACCTTCTTGGCTGGTCAAGGCAATCTTTTCTTTTTCTTCCCCTCCCATGCCCCAGGACTGGTTTGCATAATTGGATCAGGAATCTTGGCTTCATTTATTACCTGCAGGTCAGCCCAGTTTTTGTGAATGGAAGCAGAGAATCAGAAGCAAATTTAAACAGTATTTTCTAACAATTTCTCCATTATTCATTCTCTGAACCATCCTCTATAAGTAGTTTTCACTGCTTGCTTCTCCAAATATGCTCTTTGCTTTCTCATTTCAAACTGTATTTACAGTGTTCTACCCATCAGAAAGGACTTCTCTGTCTTATCTACCCTGTCAAATTCTTCAACTCCCACCTCCAATTTTACCTCCTATATAAAATCTTATTTGACTGTCTTGGCTGAATTGCCTTCTTCTCTCTATAATTCTTATTGCAATTGCTTTTGTTGCAATTATTTAGGCAGTGGGTTGCTTTGAAAGTGTTGATTGTGGTGTTTGGAAATTACACTGAAATCATGTACTGTTCTTCAATTTCAATGATTGTCTGTTGCCCCAAACTAGATTATAAGCACCTTGTGGACAAATACTGGATTATACATCATAAGCCAGGTCTTTGGCACACTGTAATTAAATATTCAAATAGGGAAATAAAAATATTCAAATAACAACAAATTAGCAAATATTTGTGTTCAGATAAAACTTGGTCCCAAAATTTTCCCACATTTATGTAAAATAGATGCAAGAATTTAATTTAAGAATAATAATATGCCTCTTCCATGAAACATTCTATTCAAAGTGTTTCATTAATTCTTTGTAGCTTCCTTCTCATATAGTTTGAATCAGTGGCGCTGTAGTTTACATATTTGTTTAACAAATGCTAATATAGTGTGTTCTATGTGTCAGATACTCTTCCATGTACTTTATAAATATTATTTTATTTAACTTTAAAGACAAGTCTCAGATGTAGATGCTGTTGTTATCCCTATTTTACATATGAGAACTGATTTACGTAGAAGTAACTTAGCCACGATCACAGAAGTTAATAAATAACGGAGTCAGGATTTGAACCTACATTTTTAACCACTATGCTTTAGGAACTTAGGCAATAGCTTTTGCTAAGAAATGAACTGCTGTGTTGTTTATCTTTATAAAATCCTACAGTCTGGATATTAAATAATTTGAAGGAAAATAACCATGTACATTTTAGTGAAAAGATACCAAGATACATTTTAAGTAGGCATCGCATCAGAGTTCTTTAATGGACATGGGAAAGGCAGGAATTTAAAGCCTAAGAAATGGTCTGATCTGTGTCCTATGAGACTTTTCCTTCTAGTGACCATTTTTCTATGGGTCGGTATCCTGGTAATATGCTATAGTGCCCAACATCCTGTATAAAAATGTAAAAATTTCTTGAAGCGATCAACTCAAGAGAGGGTACATATCACAGATTCCCCATCAGACTCTCAAAGTGAAAGGTCCCCCAACCTGGTGTTCCACAGGAGCTGTCTTCCTGGGGACCCAGCTCTTCTCACTGGGTTCATATTTATTTGGTGCCTTTTAATCTGTGCATAGATTGGACTGAATTTCCCTGAATACTGATCAGAGTGGTTCTGCCTCTTTTACTAATTGGCACCAGAAAGGTTTCTTGGCTCAGTCACCCCTCACCTTCAGTTCAGAACCTTTCTGGGAGTTTGCTTTAGTCTCTGGAGGGAGGCATGCTACTGTTTATCATCCTTTGAGTTCAGGCTACCATTCCCACTCCCTCACATTCTGTTTTCTTCTTTCTCTCTTTCCTTTTTGGAATCTAGGGTTCCTGAAATTTTTAAACTTAGCCTTAACATTGTGCCCTTTACGAATACGGCTCTTAATTGCTAGGATTTCCTAATAACTAAAGGGAAATTGCTGTTTGGTTTAGAAAATACTTTTATCCGTATCCACTGGCTACGTTTATGCAACCAAAGTAAAGTGTGCAATTGGCTATTTATTATTTGCAGTATTAGAATAGTGTGAACCTTTGAGGTTATGGTTTGTGGTTTATTATTCTATTACCAATAATGTTCCTAGTTTATTCTAAAATTGTGATAAAGATTTGGGTGTACATTAGATAAATACCTCCAATCAGTCTCCTTTGAAGTTGGAAACGAGGCCGTGTTTTCTCTATTTTATAGATTTGAGCATAGTTATCAATAGTAATGTATTGCTATCGATTTGTTTGCTTAAAAATATATTTCACAGTAGTTTACTTCATTCTGGATGAGAGAATAAGTAACCAAAGGGTAGTTATCTATAAAGAGTTAACACATTGAAATTTTCTTGTAATGGAAATTATATATCAATGAATGTGACAATGTTCTATATAAGTAGCAATCTAGGACTAACTGAAAAGGGTGATTAAATATGTGTATGAGGAAATATTTCTTCTCCCTATTAACTGCCCAAACTGAATGCTAATCCAGAAGGCATTTATGTCTTTGTCTAGAAATCTATGAAGCAAACTGTATTTTTGCACCTTGTAAAGAAAAGAGAAAATAAATAAAGCTAACGTGCCTATCCAGTGACTTAAGATCATAGGAATTTGAAATTTTGTTTATGATTTGTGCCTTGGTCTGCTCATGGTAAAATCTCCTACTTTTCTATTTGGTCTTCCCATCTTATATTTTGTAACTCAAATCCATTCTGTGACTTCACCACCAGATTGATGTCCTTCTGTGTCCCCTTGTAATTTAAAATAAAAACAGCATGGTCATTGTTTTCATGAAGCTTGTAGCCCTGTGAGGGATGCAGATAATAATCAATTAATCTCATAAGTAAATGTAATCTTAAATAAGAGCTTACATAAAAAGAATATCACCCAGTTAGCAGGTGTGTACATGCGGGACAAATGGGGCTGTTACTTATATAATGTACAGGAGTCTTCTAATCACAGTGGTAGAGATGGCAGGGGAGAAAGGGTCTTTCATGAAGAAGGAACATGTGTAAATATGTCCCATGATGGGCACCAGCACAGAAATTTTGAGAAAAGAAAGCTCTGGTGACATCTCAAAGAAACAATGGGAAAAGGGAATTCAGCAAATTGGTGAAGTGGGTGGTAGCAGTATCATATGGTACCTTAGAGCCTCTGATGAGGATTCTGCCTCTATCTTTGGAGCTATGGAAACTCACTGAAGAGTCTTAAGCAAGTGATTAACGTGATCAGACTTGAAAAGATCATTCTTGGTATAATACAGGGCATCATTTGGAGGAAGGTTAGCTATGGGGAGATAATTTGAAGGCTACTGCAAAGAGAAATTCTGACAGTTCAGATTAGATGATGGAGAGAAATGGATGAGGACCCCAGAGGACCACAGGAATTAACAAGGCAGAGATGGGAGGAGAATATAACCCATGACTACAGAACAAGAACCCCTGCATTTAGACAATGAGGAGTGACTTGAAATGGCCGCAGCAGGGTTTGCTTTGGGGAATGGTGGCACTGGAGAGGCCAGTAGGGGCCAAATTATGAGAGTCCTTTTGTGTGATGCTGACAGCACAGAGGAACACCTGAACTGTATTGGGTGTAGCATCGCTGTCACCTGTGGCGTATCGAGAAGTTTCTCTGGTAGTGTGAAGGATGCTCCATGTTCTCTTATGAAATTAATTTAGAAACTGCTATTTTTCATGTAAGAATTTTAATTATCTTTCATTTAGCTCCCAAAGGCTGTTGGGCCTCAACAGCTAGTCAGTCATTGTTAATAACCAGCACGATTATTTTGGACATGGATAGGTGGCAATTTGTTCTTGCCAAATAGTCAGTGCCAGTTTCAACCTGGAAGGAGTTTTTAAAGAAGGGAGAAAGGGAGTCTTTTACCTCCTTTGGGAAAGGGATGTGACTTTCTCTTTCTCATGCAGTGACTCACTGCAAGTTAGCACATAGTACCTTTAATCAATAAATGTGAATAACATCATACAATTTTCAGCCTAAAATGGATGTTAGAGGTTATCAGTCCTCTGGAAAAAGTCTGCAGAATATTTTTATTTCAGTGACATTGTCATATATTCTAGCCCTTGAGTCTTTTCAGAACATGGAGTCAGTTATGGAAACACCCCTAGAGATTTGCACATCACATTCCCCATGTGTTGATCTTGCAGTCATATTTTGAACATTTTCAAAGTGTTTAATTTCAGACTGCTGCTATAAAGTACTCAGCTAGTAGTATGGTAAGAATACAGTCTGTGGAATTAAATTCCTGATTCTAACCTCAGATCTATTAACTTGTAGAACTTTTATTGTAGAATAGTCATTTTAACCACCTTGAGTCTTCATGTCCTCATCTACAGCTCAAGTTGTATTGATGTTTAATTAAAAATCGAAAATCCAAATAAATTCCAGCAACATGAATTGCTAATTTATTTAGTAAACGTTTATGGAGTCCTTCCTGTATGCTGGGAGTTGTAGTAGGCTGACAAAGGTAATACCTAATTCTTCTCTAAAGAGAGCTCCTGAACTGATGAGGGAAGTAGGCATGAAAGCAAGCAATGAATGATACATTATAATAATATAATAACAGTGTCACATATGCTAGGTTAAGGATTTGCACATGGTTCTAAGGGAACTCGTAGGAGAACAACCTAATCCAACCGTGAAGGGTCAGAAAAGACCATAAAGATAGTGATTCCAAGTTGAGTTTTGATATAAGTTGAACCTGGAAGATTGATTGAAATTGTCCATGCAAAAGGAAGAAGAGTGTAGAAGGTCAAGCAACTGCTGATCCAGTTGGTGGTACAGTTGCTGAGCAGTGTGAACTGCTGGAGAAGTGGGCGGAGGCCGTGTTCTCAAGGGCCTTGTACTCAGGCAGCTTTAAAGCCATGTGTCTAAAATCCTGCAAAGACCAAAGGGGTAGGGGATATTTCCCTCAGTCTCAAAATAATACTGTTTCATTCCTGAAGGGAATTTTTTTTTTACTTGTGAGAAATGTGATAAAATATAGAATAGGAAATTCTGAAAGATACAAGTTCTTCTTGACCTATGCACAATGTAAAAATCATAAAATTATTGCTGTGATGAAAACTTTAAAAAAGAGATAGAAAAAAAAAAAACCTGAGTGCCTTTTCTTTAAGCCTTCTCTCACAGATAATAGCTCAAATTATGCCTGAATCTCCATCTTAATGATTGTGATTTCCTTTCTCAAGACCTCCTTAATAAGTCCCTGTTGGAGTTCTGAAATTCTGGAATGTCTTTAAAAGTAGACAGATAATGACCTTAAGACATTGGGAACTTATCGTAAAGGCTGTGGGATAGTAGAGAAAGTATATTGAATAATCCCCAACTTCAGTCAGAAAGTGAAGACCTGAGGGTAAAATGTCCTGTGTCTGAACAGCCAAGAGAATGCATGTGTCTTGTGGTCGACAGTTGATTGACGCCTGTGCCCTGCAATGTCAACAGCTGCTGGAAACCCCTAATGCTTGCTTCTCCAACTCCTCCAGCAAGGAAAATAAGGGAAAAAAGAGGCAAACCGTGATTGCTAAGGCTCTTCTCAGCAGCTCTGTTCGCTGGTCTTTTGGCATTAGGTGCTCTGCCTCTGTGTGCCTTTGGTCCCAAAGCGTGAAGGAGATTTTGCATTGTAAACACAACATATATTTATTTAAAGAATTTTGAATTTTTGCAGCTCTTGTTGACTGTTCGGCAGTGAAATTAGCTATTAAAAAGCATTTACACTGGGGGGCATTTGGGGAAAGAAAAGAAGTATTTTTTACTTTCTTCTCCAAGACTGCACATTCCTTAGGGGTTTGCCCATTCCATACTCTGTAAAAAGATGAAATAACTCATTTTTCTTTATTAAAAGATGATCTGAAGTACTATAGAGAGAAAGACTAAACAATTATTAATATTCATGTTTCAAATAATGTTTAGAAGGCAGGTTTGTGATGTTTCTGATCCTTTAGAGAAGGAAAAATTTAAGGAATAACTTGAAGAATGGTTTCAGGAAAAGGAGAGGAGAGGTTAATAAGTAGGGAAGGTTGATTCTATCCATGGTTGCAAAGTGCGAAATACGTAAAAATAAAGAAACCTCAGTTCTATTTTTTATTTCATTTTTATATATTTTGCACTTTGCCCTACATCAAGGGAGTTACCAAATTTTAGGCTGGACGTTGTATCCATAATGAGCAAACATTGACAAAGAAAGACAGTAAGTTCTCGCAGTGATTGAAATATCTGGAGCAGAGTTTTGGGTACACCCGGTACCTGCAAGGATTAATGCAAAGAATACATTTCATGGTTGCTACAAGAAAGATGTGATTTAATAATGTATGATGTTGTTATTTATTACAAAGAGCACCAGATATACATAAGTATAAATTACTTTTTCCACATCTTCTTTCAGCTTCAAATGGTTTGGTTTTTTTTTTTTTTTTTTTTTTTTTTTTTACTTTTAGATACTCAAAAGTAGAATTTATAAAGACATTGGGGAGTTTTCTTATCTCAACGGAAAACAAAAATATAATGATATTTAACAGTTTCAAATATGTCATGATTTCTGTTTGGTTCTGTGTACACTTATATGAAAAAAATTCAATTTATTGTCTTGAAAGCCTTTTGTTTTCTGCAGAGATTGGATTTCCAAATATGTTAAAATGATTGGTGTATTTATATTGTCCGTTGTCGGGAGCTGCACTTAAATTGCAATTCTTTGCAGAGTTATTGATGATGCATCCTTGTTCTGAATATGGCACTTGGCAAAACATTACTTCTTAATTTGAGCTCTTCAATGTAACCTTCAGGGGAAATGGCTCTGTGAGACCATTGCATCAACTCTTTTAGCAAATTATATTATTAGATGTCCATTTATAACTTATCCTCTAAGTGATCTCACTCAAATCATTTGATGTCTTGGTTTCGCTTCTGTGAAACGTTCTGTAGCAGTTGCTGCTCTTGTCTCGTAGGACTGCCGTGTTGAGTGGCTTCTGGGAAGTTCATTTAACCCCTCATGAGTGTATTCCATGGAACTAGGAGGGAATTTCCTCCTAGTAGATTTCTCAGATAAGTTGGGGAGGAGGAGGTGTAACTATGTAAAGCACATCAGTAAGAGACCATTGGCTTGAGAGGAATGCAAAAGGTGGAAAGAGGACAGGAAACAGAAGAAGGAAGGGCTACACGTGCTGATTACCAGCCTACACCACGCTCCCTGCTAGATGCTTTTCATGCATTGCCTCCCGTGGACTTTGAGGTGACTCTGAAATCTGGGTGTTATTAGAGGCCAGAAATCTCAAGTAACTTGCCCTAGACACTTTGTGCCATCAGTAAATAATAGTATTAGTGTTTTTTTCCCTTGGGGCCACAGTATTTTATTATGAAAATGGAATAAAAACTCTGAAAACAATTGTCTCTAATTTAATGAAAAATTTATTTTTTGTTGTTTTCTGTGCTTGAGTTACATGCAACTTGAAAAACAGTTCATGTGGCTCCCAAGATGAAGAGATGTGAGTTACACATGCTTCATGAGGCCCCAGGCTCAAAACTACCATGAGTTAAATACAACTCACAGGGCAGTTAATGTGCTATTAAGCACTTTCTTATAAATTGTATCTGTACAGTTATCTTATGACTACATTGCAAATATCATCAGATGAGTGATGTTCCAGGCTTTGATTTGTTCTTCATTGTAATGTTGCCTAAGAACAAGGGATTTGTGTAGCACTGTACCTCCAAAGCGTTCATGGTACCAAATACACATCTCATTTATTTTCACTGTGCCCACGAGGCTTTCTGATGTCTGACTTGTAAAAAGTGTTTTACAGATGGGAAAATGGAGAGCTGGTTAACTCATCTTTTTAATAAGGCAAGTGATTGGTAGAAATTAGTAGAAACTGTATCTCCAGATTCCTAATCTAGGTCATGCTGTGTCAACAAACTATGTTGCATTTGAATTGTGCCATACTCACCCTAGACTATATTTACCAAATAGTTACTATGTACCAAGTAACAGGTTGTGCGTTTGAAATTGTTTTTTGTTAGTATATGGAAGAGGGAGTCTTATTGGTGTAGTAGGTAGAAGTTCTCAGACAAGACAGGACTGAGAAAAATTAATGCCACATCCGTTTATTTGGGTAAACACAAATAGTATTATTGTGTCATGAGCTCTAGGAGCAAGGAGGATGTTACTAGGTGCAGTGGAGTTGCAGCATAGTGAAAGGAGAAAATAGACAAGAAAAATGTGTAGGAAGAGACTGAGATGCTTTCTTTTCTTTTTTGGTCATATGTAACATAAGGCAATATGTTACATCTTCCCAAAAGTACATTTTGTGGTAGACACTTTTCCTCCTATTAAGCCATGTGACATCTAGTGGCATCTGTCTCCTTCCCCTGTGGCCCTCCTAACCCTGATCCCTGATAGGACAGAGTTGAAGTAGCAGTGTGAAGTGAAGTAGGTTTGGTTGAAACCTCCTCGGGACTGCCCCATTTTTCAGTCCTTGTGAATGAGCACTGTGCTTTGTTGCCAAGTCAATTACGAGATGTTAACATGGAGACCCCTGGGCACAGATGAAACAAGAATTCCTTCCCACCCATTTCATACAGATGGCATGAAGCTCATTGAAAATGAGATGTGTAAATTCTAATTGAGGAAGAATCGGTACTCTTAAGTTGCTTTTTCCAATCAGCCTGATTCATGGCTTTAGGAGTCATCTACAAATGTTAATAGCCTTGCGTCACCCTCACTGTTAGCTGCTGCGTCAGAAAGGAAATACATATTGCAGTAATTCTAATAGTAAGAACAGGCAGTTTAAGAAGTCGTCAGTGCCTTTCGATTTCATACCTGATTAAATGCTTCCCATCTCACATAGCTGTAGGATAGTGTTTTCTCTCTTCTCTGATTATTGGTCCTCTGTAGCTGCTGTCCCCAAACCCTGGGCCATAGAACACTACTGGTCTGTGGCCTGTTTTACCAGGCCACACAGCAGGAGGTGGGGCGGGTGGGGCCGTGAGCAAACAATGCTTCATCTGTATTTACAGCCGCTCCTCATCGCTTGCATCACCGCCTGAGCTCCGCCTCCTGTCAGATCAGCAGGGGCAAAAGATTCTCATAGGAGTGTGAACCCTACTGTAAACTGCACATAGGAGGGGTCCAGGTTGTGCCTTCTTATGAGAATCTAATGCCTGATGATCTGAGGTGGAGCTGAAGCAGTGATGTGAGCTCTGAGGAGCAGCTGCAAATATCGATTATGATTAGCAGAGAGGATTGACTGCACAATAAATGTAACATGTGCGAATCATCCCCAAACCATCCCTCCATCCTTTGCTTCATGGAAAGATTGTCTTCCATGAAACTGGTCCCTGGTGCCAAAAAGTTTGGGGACTGCTGTTCTGTTGCCTAAATTGAGAGGAACTCCTGAACACTCTGTGTAAGCTTGGACCCTGAAACATATACCGTTTCTGTCCCAAGGGGTGGTTCTGTACACTGGAGAACAATTTTGTTTTTAACTATTGAGTAGACAAATTCCCCCTTCTTCTTTCACAGTGATGGTTTCTTAGGAACGAAAAGAATTTGCTTCATTGTGACATCATCATCGTTGTCATCACAATAATCATTTCAGTGGCCAGTGAGTGAGCACCTTCTATGTGCAGGCATTGTCTGTGATCTTCACAGATATTATCCTAATCTTCACTCTTTAATGCCAGTGCTAGGACACAGTACTTGGAGAAGAGGGAAGCAAGGCTCAAGGTCACATTCTCATGGAACTCGGACTTGACATCAGAACTTATTCCAAAGCCCACACTCTTCCCTCTGCCACATCCTGTGAATGTGTATCAAGTTTTCTACCTTGCCCATGGATAAAAGGCCATCTGTTTTTCAAATTAAGCTTGTTCTTTCTTTTCTTCTCTCCCTCCATCCCTCTTCCTCTCTTTCTTTTCTTTTCTTTCCTTTCTTCTTTCTCCCTTTCTCTTTCTTTCTTTTCATTCTTCCGTGGCGTTTGCCTGTAATACACTATTGAAAATGTCTCCATGCTTCCACCCTGGGCTAACATACTTTTTATCAAGGGAAAAATAACATTTACTAACTGTCTCCTTCTCCTTACAGAGCCAGGTAGAGAAAGGAGAAAGCATCACATTCAGAGTTGATGACACACTGCAGTTCACCCAAGGCCTTCTGAATGTCAAAGAGGAGCAAGAGAGAGATGATTTGCTTTGAAAAGAAAATGCAAGGAATTCATTTTTTGATTTGATTGTGTTGGATTTCTGGGAAAAAAGGGGGGTGCCAAAAAATGTGTTGACCAAGTAACATGTTACACTACCTAAGTGGTGTTTAAGAACAGAAACGCCTGGTATTCAGTGTAAAGATGCCTGCTCTGCTGTGATGTGACTGCTACTTGCATGATAATAACTCCAACCACATGTACCACATCCTAGACCTGGGAGAGAAGAGAAGGTAACTAACAAAAGCAGCTTTTGATATTAAAACTAGGAGCCAGATACAGGTAAGGGATACCACGACAGGACAAGAACTAGAGTTGAAAGGATGGAATTTTCCATAAAAAATACAAAGATTTTTGCAATCTGATTCCTACTTACATTAATTAGACTAAAAAGATTGATCTTTTCTGAAAAACATTCTAATCGAATTAATATATCACGCACTTCAGTTTCACATTTGAAAGCAATGTTGCCATAGTATCTCCTATATGTCTACTGATTTTTATGAGCGAACAAAAGGCATTGTGTATGACAGTAGATTTATCATAATTATTGGCAGATGTAACCATTGGCTTCTTTAGAAAACCAGATTAAAACAGAATGTACAATGTTGTCAAATGTGAAATAATTTTTCCCAGAATAATTGAGTTGTGAAACATTTCAAAGTCTCCAAAAACTCAGGAGAGCCTAAGTGGGCTCTCTTCCAAAATAATAGCTATAAAGTTATGATCCTGTCGCTGTGAAACAGATTCAATTAGCAAAACAATTGGTCAGCTAACAAGTATTTATTCAGGCTCACTCTTCTAACTGATGTGGATACAAAAGGACTATAAGAATTAATATCCTTTCTAATGGAGCTTACATCCTGGTGGAGGGACAAAACCAACACACAGAAGCTAAAATTGAACCGTATGGTTACAAAGTATATGGTATTGACTCAAGTAGCGGGTGGTTGATCAGTGAGGGTTTTATGAAATTAAGATGAGTGAAATGCTATAAATGCAGGGCTGGCCAGAGAAAGAGGGAAATTCAGAAGCAAAAACAGTAGAGAACAAGAGGGATTATGCACAACCAATTAAAGAGTTTCCCTGCTATAAGTATGGGCTCCAACGAGCTTGATTTGTAATCCTTGGTTCTGCATTGTTTCATTCTTGGACTCTACCATGAACCTTTGGACTAAAGACCTGAACTTACCTCTAGGCACCTGCCCTGTGACTTCCATTAAATGGTGTAAACACAGTTTGCTCACTCACGTAATTTCCTTACTGTAGAGTTTCTTGTAGCCCAGGCTGATGACAGGGAAACTATACAGCCCACAACCGACACTGCTGACTCATTGGCTCCATTAAAACAAGAGGCAGTTGAGGCCAGGCGCGGTGGCTCATGCCTGTAATCCTAGCACTCTGGGAGGCCGACGCAGGCGGATCGCTCAAGGTCAGGAATTCAAAACCAACCTGAGCAAGAGCGAGACCTCGTCTCTACTATAAATAGAAAGAAATTAATTGGCCAACTACAAATATATAGAAAAAATTAGCCAGGCATAGTGGTGCATGCCTGTAGTCCCAGCTACTCGGGAGGCTGAGGCAGGAGGATCGCTTGAGCCCAGGAGTTTGAGGTTGCTGTGAGCTAGGCTGACGCCATGGCACTCACTCTAGCCCGGGCAGCAGAATGAGACTCTGTCTCAAAAAAAAAAAAAAAAAGAAAGAAAGAAAAAAAGAAAAAAAAAGATATGATTTTGGGCTAGGTTAGAAGTCTGGAGATTGTGCCCCTTGTTGTCATCCAGGAACTTCTCAGGAACTACTTCAGGCTATAGAAACAGATGCTACAAGGCAGTTTTAGTCAATAGGTCTAGCAACTGTAAAAAAAAATAATTGCATTTCCTTTTTGTCCGCTGGGCTCCATTGAGATGTTTGTGAAAACAGAGTCCCTGCAGGTTGCCGGTTAGCTAGATGGAGAGGGAGGGAGAGAGCAGAGAGAAAGCAGAGAGCTGATCTATTTTGCTCACAAGACCCACCGTCTTTTTATTCTCTTCTGTTATCTTCTAAAAACATTATTTTATTTGCCTTTCTCATTATTATGTTTGAGGAGTAGTGCGAATCAAATTGAATATTTTTCGATATACTGCAGCAATTTCAGCCACGCCCTCGCTGGGGAGGGTGCGGTCTCAGGCATGCGCACAGTCGCCGCCTTTC
This sequence comes from Lepilemur ruficaudatus, assembly GCA_963574885.1. NCBI lineage: Eukaryota > Metazoa > Chordata > Mammalia > Primates > Lepilemuridae > Lepilemur > Lepilemur ruficaudatus. The sequence goes on from CAUYRT010012804.1 coordinate 13,038, forward strand.
CTGCCGCTGGAGCAGTCTCGGGCATGCGCAGGGTCCCTGCCCTTGGTACTGCTGGTGCAGCCTCGGGCATGCGCACAGGCGCTCTGGTGCGGCAGTGGTTGAGCAGGGCACTCTTCTCTCTCTTCAACTCTTTTCCTCCTTTGCTATTCTTCCTAGCCCATTTAGCTCCACCGGTTACCAACTGATTGCTCTTTTTGTTTTTGGCAATCCCCTGGGGAATAAATTGTCAGCAGTCTGATCCAGTTAAAGTCAGTCGGAAATAGTTTTTGAGGCCAATCTTAGAGGTTTCATTTTTCCTGACCCCAGGAGGGCTCTTCTTAACTCTTTCCCTGGTTCTCTCTGCTGAAATAGCTGGCCTATAGTTTAGTTTGTTCCTCTTAATTGGGAGGACCTGTGTAGTAAAGAATTTAACCTTGGCTGGGTGCGGTGGCTCCCACCTGTAATCCTAGCACCCTGGGAGGCCAAGGCTGGAGGATCGCTTGAGCTCAGGAGTTCGAGACCAGCCTCAGTAAGAGCGAGTCTCTGTCTCTACTAAAAATAAAAAGAAATTAGCCGGACAACTAAAAGTAGCAAAAATTAGTTGGACGTGGTGGCACGTGCCTGTAGTCTCAGCTACTCGGGAGGCTGAGGCAGGAGGATCGCTTGAGCCCAGGAGTTTGAGGTTGCTGTGAGCTAGGCTGAGGCCACGGCACTCTAGCCCGGGGCCACACAGCAAGACTCTGTCTCAAAAAAAAAAAAAAAAAAAAGAATTTAACCTTGCTCCAAGAGGTCTGGCCTTTGCCCTTGGCTCCTGGGACCTCTAAGCCTTTAGAATGTCCTACCCGTGCTCCCTTCAGCAGCACATATACTAAAATTGGAACGATACAGAGAAGATTAGCATGGCCCCTCCACAAGGATGATACACAAATTTGTGAAGTGTTCCATTAAATGATAATAAAAATAGAATGGCATGCCCTTAGAATGTCTGTGTACCTGGGGGCATCAGGCCATGTCAGGAAGTCTTAACAATGGGATTTAGGATGGGGACTTTGGGTCTACCAGTATCAGCTCAAACTCTGGAAGGGCTGAAGACTGAGGTCAGCCATGGTGGGGGCCGATCATGACCAAGCCCCATTAAAAACTCTGGACACCAAGGCTAGGCTTCTTTGGTTAGCAATACTCTGTCCGTGTTGTCACACATCATTGCTGGGAAAAGTAGTGCTGCTCATGACTCCACTGGGAGAGGATAATGGGAGTGCTGCCCTGGACCTTTCCTGGACTCTGCCCCATTGATAAGGGAAACCTGAGAATGTTCAGAGGACAACACTGCAACCCTCACCAAGGCACTAGGAATCAAATGGAAACTACATACAGCCTACAGGCTACAGAGCTCAGGGAAAGTAGAGCTCATGAATCGGACCCTCGAGACCACTCTAGCGAAGCTATGTCAGGAAATACTATTACCCTGGGTGGACATGCTAAGCCTATCCCTGTTCAGAGTCAGGTGTACACTGGGGCTCACAGGATATTCGCCTTTTGAAATCCTGTTCGGTAGACCTCCCCCACTCATCAAGCAATTCAGGGGAGACATTAGACAACTAGGGGAATTGAATATAAACACACCTCCAAGCCTTAGCCAAAACTATGAGCCACATCCACCACATCGTCCTAGAAAAACCCCTATCGCCCTGGGTCTCCCTGTCCACCCCCACCAACTAGGGGATCTAGTCTGGGTAAAGGCCTGGAAAGAACACCCTTAGAGCCCACCTGGAAGGGTCCCCGTACTGTTATACTGGTTACTCCCACAGCTGTTAAAGTTGCAGGTATCACTCTGCGGATCCATCACTCCTAGGTGAAAAAAGGCTGAACCAGACAATGAAACTGATCTCTGGACTGCACATCAGGACCAGCAGAACCCACTAAAGATCCAGCTTAACTGTCTCCCAACAAGGACAGCCACACCCAGGACTGAACAAGAGTAAATGGGACGGCTGGCC